>MU191548.1:0-16142 GCA_016904865.1 Pissodes strobi
ATAGTCTTCAACTCAAAGGTCCTGCTATTTCTAACCATAAATCCCAAAGATTTGTAAGCCTTATTGACTATTTTTGAGTAGTGTGCATTGAACTTCATATCGCTCTGAAAAGTGACTCCCAAATCCCTAATTACAGTCTTTCTTTCTAGAGTGTTAGAGAGGTATTTCAAATACTTTTCTATAAAAAAAACACCTGGCCAAGCGACCCTTCTATTGAATTTGGCGTGGCAGTCAAAGTGTTAACATGCATTACCGCGGTGCGAGAAAATTTTAATGCATATTTCGATAGCGAAATTAGACTGTAAAAATGGGTCCCCTTTTTTTAATTGACAATATTGACATAAAGCTAGACTAGATAATGCAAATTAAGAAATTGCTACCAACCAATATCATTTGACCTTACGAATCTCTTCAATAAAGTCAGTATTGATGATCTACTATCATTTTCATGATTTTGAGCAAAATCAAGTATGGCCATATTTAAATTCGTGCGGTATGCAGAACGAATTAATTTCACAAAAAATTCAAAGTGAGACGAGAAGAAAGTTGTACAAATTTATTTGTAATACTATTCTATTGTTTGTGGTTAATAATATGAATTTATTTGAAAATTCACATGAACACAAATCCTCTATTTCATTGATACACTTTTAGATTTTACCAAATGTTGAAGATGGAAAACGGTTCTGCCTAAAAGCCTTTTACTTTTATATGAACTCTGTAGGTATTTATTTTGTCATGAAATGATGAAAATTGTAGATGTTATTTCATCGTATAATATGTCTTCTGTGATAAAAATATTAAATGTGTGTTTTTTTAATTCTGTTCTTTTACAATTCAAATCGATTTAGTAACACCTATTTCACCGGAACATTAAAATATTTTAGGGATTTATTTAATATTTTATACTAATAAACCAGAGTTTTAGCCACAATACCGAGACAGAATTTTTGCACTCGACGCGCGTTTCGCTAACCATGTTAGTATCATCAGGAGATGATTAAAACTAAACTTAAAATCTACCTAACTATATTTTATACTAACTGTTTGCTTAAACAAGCGGAACCAAAAGAACCAATCCTGGAATCCTACTAGTCACTCTTGATCAACCAATACAATGTACTATACGGAATAAATAGGCCCTCTATCTCTATTTAAACTATTCCAAGATAATGAAAATTAAATCAATCAGGAGTTCGAATATTTTCCAAGGGTATGGTACAGGTATGTAGATGACATTTTCGCGATTTTGGGCACAAAAACTGCTTATATCGAAGATTTTGTACCAAAACTAAATAACCGTTTCCCACCATTAATTTTACTGATGAAGTCGAGAACAATGGCGAACTACCTTTTTGGATACTTTAATGATTAATAACAAACTAGAATTTGATATTTATAGAAATAGTACTGCCACTAACTGATATATTCCTAATGACTCCTTCCACTGCGACCGACACAAAATGGCCAGCTTTCATTTTTTAGTATACAGTATGGTTAATTTTCCTCTCGGCACAGAAAGATTTAATGATGAAAAGGAGACGATTAAGAACATAGCGAAAATTAATGGTTTCAGTACTAACTTAGTAAATAGAGTAATTAATAGGCATGTGTTTAGAAAGACCATCAGTGATTCCACTTCTTTCGTTATTCAGGATGAATATACAAAATATGTCTCGAAACCATATAATCCTCAGTATACTAGAGGTTTAAAATTTGTATACCAAATTCAGTTTAATATTAAGAAATTATTGGGTGGTCCAAAGGACAAAATTGATATATTGGACAAAAGTGGAATTTATGAAATTGGATGTATGGATTGTAACCAAAAATATGTTGGGCAAACTAGAAGATCTATACAAACGAGATTCAAAGAACATATAGCTCATTTAAAGTATGGTAGAACAGAAAATTGCCGAGCATGCTTTTGATAATAATCATATAATAACAATTAAGAATTTAAAATTAATTCATGATATATCTGATAGGAGATTATTAGACGCATCCGAAAATATGGAAATTATTAAATGTAAGAATAATTTAAATAGAGGTAGAGGACCTATTTCCGTATAGTGCATTGTATTGGTTGATCAAGCGGGACTAGTAGGATTCCAGGATTGGTTCTTTTTGGTTCCTCTTGATTAAGCAAACAGTTAGTATAAGATAGAGTTAGGTAGATTTTAAGTTTAGTTTTAATCATCTCCTGATAATGCTAACATGGTTAGCGAAACGCCGGAAACGCGCGTCGAGTGCAAAAATTCTGTTTCGGTATTGTGGATAAAACTCTGTTTTAGTGCATTTTGCCGAAGGTTCCAAACCCCAACATAATTAATATTTTATAGATACAACTTTAAAAAAAATCTTACCCTAATAGAAACACTATAAATTCATCCCTGCAACTAGCAGGTGCAGGATATTACTGCAAGTGCATGTGAATATATAACACGCCAAATGACCAATATGTTAATTATTACATAATGATTTTCCTACCCCTATGCTATGTCCAGTTTTTGTTTGTATTTACCTCGCCAAGATAGGCAGCGTCTCCCTTGAAAATCGATAATACCTCTTGCATGTTGAGTCATACTTTGTATGGTAAAATATTGCAATATTTTACGACGAAATTTCTCAAAAATTATATTGAAGAACTTTTTCGGTTCGAAGATACCCTAATGATAGTCGACATGCAATGCATTCATGGTTCAGAAGTTTTTTCGATATTTCGAGCCGTAGTCATGGAAACGGCAGTTATGAGGTAAGTATGTAATTAATAAGGGACAAAGAAAAATCCAAGTATTTGGCACAAATAGGCCTGGTTATGTCTTATCTTGGAACAACCCAAGTCAAACAAATTATACAGTATTATATGTAGGCTGGAAATACTGGAATATAAAATACAGCTGCCAATTTTGCAAGTAAAAAATATAAATTCTATAATATATTAAAATTTTGAATGGGTATCGTAAATGCCACTTTCCATCGGCTTGACAACATCGCAATTACCTCCTTTTTCGAAATAAAGAAAATTCCTATGGAAAGCTCCAGGCCAAGCTTTGTATCTCTTTGTAATGGATATTATATTATTTGGTTGGATTTTAATGTCACGCGAATATGAGATATACTCGAAATACGAAAAGCATAAAATCAAAGAATCATATTTCCTATAAAATATGTGCCTTCCATCAGGATATCGCAATTTATTCGCAATCCACGAGGTGAAAACGCATCGTTAACAATTCCAACTCGCACCTAGAAGCAGCACCAGCTATATCTACGTTTGCATTACCAAAGTTAAGTAGGGTTTCTAGATATTTTTTTCTCTATGCAAACATTTTAAATTATGATAGATTAAGGTATGTGTAATGTTAGTGTATAATGTCTTGATTGATTGAGTGTGCATTCTCTTCAAAAATCCGTAAGCCTAGCTAGATTTAGGACGGCTTGACAATAGCGCATATACTTCTTTTTTTGAATCAAGCCTATGTTCCTGTGGAAAATGCCAGGACAGGCTTTGTAGCCGTCTGTTGATGAATGTGGAAATTATACAGGACATTACACTTAGAGGGCCGATATAAGTCCTGTATCGGGGGCATGATCCTAAAATTGTGTCATGTCGATAGTATAATGTAACTAGCAAATTTTATAGGCGACGTAACTCTGGAATAAGCGAGGACGTGACAACCATGCAAGACCAGTGTCGCGCGGCGGCAGAGGGAGTCATGAAGTTATGTAACAGAGATAAATATATGTTATGTAATTATGATGACGATACTGGCGAAGGTTTTTAAGGAATAAGGTGAAAATATTAGTGGCTGTAATAATATTGGCAAAATAAAACGTGTTAGTAAAAAGTGTTGTTTACAATATTAAATTTAAATAATTTGTTGTTACTTGCAACAACTGGATTACTCTAATAATTTTTAAGCAGGAATTTTTTAAATTTTAAAATCGAAAAAACAACTGTTATAAAATTCATATTAAATCATAATAGGATTTGGCCTTTTAGAGATCACTTATTAAAAAAGCTTTTAGATAATTTGGGTAAAAATTTTCTCCGTTGTACAATTAAAAATGCTTCAGGAGGTAAAGGGTTGTCCCTCTTATTTGGAAAGCTATGTTTCATTTCACTAGATAAAAAAAAATAGATGCAAAAGCTGTAGGGTTTTTCGCGATTTGCCAGGATTTTTGATCCGAAAAAATAAATAGAATAGAAATTTATTAGCAAAAAAGCTAGATAAAATTTACAAACTTAATAAATATCAGATCTTATCATATATTATTTGATTGTACTTTACATACATTTCTCAACTTTGTGCTTGTGAACCACATATACCAGAAGTAAAACTTATTTTGCTATATACATATACACACACCGGCATAATTAGGGGAACGGGCAAAACTTACACTAAGTTTGACTTCAATTTTCTCTTGAACCCTTCACTCGATTTTGACTTTTTTTTGTTAGATTGTAGCCTGGTTCTTTCGGAATTCGTTAGAGGTATGGCTGATTTTAAAAAATTGGTCCTAATGTCATATACAGAGCTAAAAAGAAAGTAATGTTTTTTTGTCAATTTTTGGGACACTCTGTAGAGTGAACGACTGGAATTCAATATCATTCGATAATGCCAAATTAAAGATTGATCCTTTCTGAACATTTTCTTTTTTTATTCAGTCTGATACCTCGAATATTAAGGATGCTACAGGTTTTGGTTAAAATAGTTCATTGGCCTACTTTTTAAGGGTCAATGAATTTTCGTTAATCTTTAATATGTTATAGAGACCATTAAATCTAAAATTTTTTATGGCATTAAGTTTCATTCCTTACAGTGTTACCGTTACTTATACAGGGATAAATAAAAGTCCCTTCTATGTTTTCTTTTAGGACTCGTCCAATTTGTGCTTTGGTGCATAAATTGGAGCGTGTTTATTTATCTCTGTATAGATAACGGTAACACTATCAGGAATCAAACTTAATGTCATAAAAAATTTAGATTTAATGGTCTCTATAACATATCAAAGATTAACGAAAATTCATTGACCCTTAAAAAGTAGGCCAATTCGAGGTATCAGAGCGAATAAAAAAAGAAAATGTTCAGAAAGGATCAATCTTTAATTTGGCATTATCGAATGATATCAAATATCATTCGTTCACTCTACAAAGATTAAGGGAAATTCATCGACCCATAAAAAGTACTATTTTTAACAAAACCCTGTAGCATCCTTAATATTCGAGGTATCAGAGTGAATAAAAAAAGAAAATGTTCAGAAAGGATCAATCTTTAATTTGGCTTTATCGAATGATATAGAATTTCATTCGTTCACTCTACAGAGTGTCCCAAAAATTGACAAAAAACATTACTTTCTTTTTAGCCCTGTATGACATTAGGAATAACTGTTTAAAATCAGCATTATCTCTAACGTATTCTTAAAGAACCAGGCTACAATGTAACAAAAAAAAGAAAAGTCAAAATCGAGTGAAGGGTTCAAGAGAAAATTGAAGTCAAACTTAGTGTAAATTTTGCCCGTTCCCCTAAATATGCCGGTGTGTGTAGGAATAATATTTGTTGAATGTTGCATATGTTGCATAGATATTCATAAAAGGCCAAAGTCGGCTCGCTAGTCTACTCTCTCTTACACAACAGTGTTTGTACGACGCATAACTCTCTCCTTCTGTATTTACCCTGGCTATACCTTGCTAGCTACTTCCGTTCGCCTCGCCATGTCACACATTTCGTAACACATTCACCAGCTTACTCTCCTGGTTGGGTCGCATGTCCTTAAGTAGCAACGCGTTAACACTTCGCCATAGGGCGACTGTAATATAACCATAATAACCTTGCTACGTTTCAAATATTTGAAGTAACCCAATACATGAAAAACAACTACATATTTTTCTATCGCCCTATAGAGAAGTGCTAATGCCTCTGTTACCACAAATATGCCTCCAGATGTAGCACACGTAGAGAAGTTAACTTTAAAATACAAAATAGCTAGGATCATGAAAAAACTTAGTGTGCTTGTGGACCACTCACCCGAAATGAAACGTCATCCGCACAAAACAGAATAACAATTATTTTATGGAAATTTGCTGGCATGAATGGTAGAACATACTAACACCGAAGCCCCACCCGTTCAACGATCGAATCTTGAGAAAGATAGCCGAGTTGGGCGCGGATAACGTGGAAGAGACGAAGTTAAAAAATGGTACACATGCTTGGTTTAAATTGTAGACGGGCCGGTATCAAAATTCGCCTCGCCTATCACCCTCTTTACTTTCGTTATCGTTCGCTGTATCACACTTTTTTTAAATTTTGTAACAAGTTCACCAGCTTATTTTTCAAGTACAGAGTTTCATTTTAAAAATATTGAGTGAGCTTTTGTACTATACACCAGGGGTCCAATTTTTGAAATGTGGTAAAAATTTTCAACAGTGAAATTTTTCAATGGATTTATTTCACCCGACGAAGTGGGCATATAATCAAATCGCATTCCTGAATTCCGGGTGAAAACGTTTAAGGCGACACCAAAGTTATCATTTAACAACATAGAAATGTAGTTTAAACAAGGTATTAATTTCAAAGAAAATCTAAAAAGCTTAACCTCTTTTTGATTTCTAATCTAACTTCCCGATTTTTGTTTGTATTGTTGCCAATGGCAAATTGATAGAACCCAGTTGCATAAAAATGTAAAGCAATCAGTACCTAGAGCAAGTACTAAACGCAATCAAATCATGATAGCTTGCGCCCATGATATTATAACTTGTAAGATAAACCTACGCGCAGGCATCCGATGGTTTTCAGGTGACGTCATTCGGTGACTCTGGTCGCCTCGATTTAGTGCTTAGTATATCACCACGGCTGGTAGGTTGTAGATTAAAATGTGTTTCCAAAAAAGGAGATACTTAGATTTAACATTTGAAGTTATACTTGGTAATAGACTGCCAATAAAGCTATGTAGGATTCTAATGCGAATGGCAACACGCAAGTTTGTCGCGGGGCAGTACAATCAAAGTCGGTATGCTATTTTGGTGTTTAAATAAGAATAAGATTTTTATACTATAGTGTGTATTGCACAGTTGTAGGGTGCTCAAATACAAGTAATAAAAAAGTAACTTTTCTGTTTGGAACGTCGTTTTTATCCGATCGGACGAGAAACGACACCTTTCCGATGTGTTTTCTCACCGCAAAAGTCATGATTCCAGTATATTGTATTCGTTGCTTGGCAACATGTAATAACTGTACATGAATAGAAAATAACTGTTCGGGAATATATAATTCCCGTCCTAGGCCGGGAATGTAACATTTCTGTTCTATTCAAACGCCTTGTTTGTCAGATCTGACGTCGTTAAAAGAACTATTTAGATGCTATTTCCGTAGTTACTTAATAAACTTCAAGCTCGCTCGATTCAAAACTTCATATTATGTTGAGTTTAAATTTAAAACACCGTTTTTATTTAGAGTAATATTTGGCTCTATTTTTATAAATACGTATTCTAGTTAATTCCGATCGGATACAAAATAGTATGTGCAAATCGTAGGAAAAGCACTTTCCTGGACTCCTGTGTTGCAATTACCACAGTCGTCCAGGAATGTGTTGCTTTTCCTCCCAGTTACACAATATACTATTTTTTCTTGATTCCATAAATAAAAATGATTCTGATAAAATGGATCTTAAAATACCATCAACGTGATAAATTCCATATTGATATAACAAGGATCTGCTTAAAGCATTTTTCGGAGAACGATTTTGAAACTAAAGAGACTTAAATATTACTCATAAAATTAGTGATGATTTTTTACCTGTTAAAGGTACTCAGGGCTCAGTGACAAAAGTCAAAATAGCTACCAAATGATTCTCTCATACAATTTGGGGATCTAATACGAGATTAGGCATGTTGGGTATCTATAAAAAATAAAACAATTGGCTAGAATGTTCGAAATTCGTTGACATCTATAATTCGAAAGTAGGTATCAGGAAGTGAGTCCAGAGATCAGGTAGAATCCTATGGTTTAGCTTTAGGCGAGCAAAATAAAATTTTAGAAGAAACGAAGGAAACAATATATATTATACGAAAAGTTGGTTTTAAGGCCCTATTGCCCTTTCAGCAAGGAACTATAATTGGTATTAGTTCTTTGAAAAATCTTTACGATGATATGAAGGCTGATTTCAACATTAAATATTTATTAGTTAAATAAGATCCCCTCGACGGTTTATTTTCCATAATACGATCGATTGGACGATTGTAAGATAGATAAAAATTAAATAACATTTTGAAACAAAATTCCAATATTAGGAAACAACAGATTGTTAAAATTTTCAATAAACTTTAAACACTAAAATGAAAATATAAGTATGGCCTACCTATGTATTTATTTTTTTATCTATCGAATCATTCTGTACTACAGTTGTAGCATAATGTAAATACGCAGTCGACTTTTTTTTCGACTGCATTATAACGCGTAATTAGATGAACTAACTACAAGGAGTTGTAACATTCCGATTTAGCCAGTGTCCAAAATATTTTTAAATTTCATTTTATACGCCGCATTTAGCAAAAAAATGCTGTATTTTGCGGTAAGAATTACTGAAAAGAGGTAAATACTCATCGGTTAATCAATTCTAAATCTATTGATTCGATTTGCTGTCAATAAGCTTAAAATTGCCGCATTACTTAATGTAAATTAACTCTATTCTAAATATAGGTTGACGATATATTTGTATTAGCTTATATAACACTTTGTGACTAGGTACATTAAAATTTATTTTACTTGATAAGCGAAGCACAGATCGATTAGGTTTGATCCAATCACTAAAGGATAGGATATTATTGTTATTAGGAAAGCTTTGCTTAATTTATATTACATTACCGTAGAACGGCCAGCAAACCGGTTTATATTTTTAAGAATTCTGTTAATAAAACCTGCTTTTACGTTTCATTAGATTCGTCAAATTCATATTTTATTTTCGGTTTGAATATTTCATAACTTTTTGGGACCCCCGGGTTGCTTAATTCCAATCACCGGCTGATCATTACTGAGATTCTTTTGGGACCTCTGTTTTATTTTTTTCACGAGGCATGCTGCAATGTTTGCAATATTCGGTTGGTTCTGTCGATAGCATTGAGTAGTAGGAATGAGTTATTTCCTATAAATGCTGCTGTCGATTTCGATTTTTAAAATTTTATCGCTTCGTTTGAGTACATTTTCTAGTATTTCTTGAACCATTTAATTTCAGCGCATTAATTGTGGCTCCCGCCTTCATTTTACCCTCATAATAAACGAGAACTAAGTCGTCTATTATCTTAGAATTATTCCTTGTATCGAATCACTCGACATGTTTCAGCTCATCACTAGTTGCTGATCTGACGTAGTTTTTGATCTCCTGGAAGGAGAAAGGCAAATTGACTGAAACGAATAGAGAGTCCTTCTAGAAATACCTTTCGGTGAGAAGAGAAGCTTTCTGCTTGAGTGCAATCATAGAGACTCAACATTTAGTATTGTGATTTAATACTACCCTTTCTTTGGGGATATATTGTTGGTTTCTGTTTGCGTTTTGACACGACCGATTTATCGGGATTTAACTACTGCACTAGAAGCTTTCAAGCTCTTCCTACTAAACCGAGACCGTCGACTCTCTAACAACCCTCACACACTAGCGTTCAGTTCAAATACCGGTCTACCAGTTCAATTACCGGTCTACCTGTTCAATTACCGGACTACCAGTTCAAATACCGGGCTTCCAGTTCAATTACCTGGCTACCAGTTCAATTACCGAGCTACAAGTTCTGTCTCTGGGCCAATTCAATCACCTGGCTACAGATCCTAGCTCCAGGTTACACTAGAGCCAATCTTAACACCGAGCTATCGAGTTCTCGGCTAGTTTTTTCCTCGGGGCCATCGAGTAGCAGTACCTGAGTTACCTACAGGTGCCCGGCGCCGCCACCAAAGTCCGACGACCGGATGTGGGTATCGTACAGAAGCTTTAGTTTATAAATTAAATTGTTTATCCGACCGATTAATATAATCGCTCTTAATTTTCCTTTTTTAATATAAATGAAGCATTGATCGCCAAGCTCTACGATAGCTCTCATTAATTTTATTTTTCATTTATTCATTTGTTTATCTAACCGATTAATATAATCGCTCTTAATTTTCCTTTTTTTAATATAAACCAAGTATTGACAGTCGAGCTATAAGACAGTTTTCAATAATTTTATTCTTTTTTCAATTCATTTATCGGGTCAGTTGATTTAATTATTGTGGCCATTTATTACTACCTACTAGTATTGCTATATTTATAATTGGTGCAGCTACTAGCGCACGCATACATATATGTAATTAACTAAGGTAAAAATCAAAGTGATCACTTCGAATTGTAGTGTTTAGCGCATTTAGTTGTAAGACATACACTACCGAGTGTTGACAACAGAATTGGTCTTCGTACAATCTCCATAT
This sequence comes from Pissodes strobi, assembly GCA_016904865.1. Taxonomy (NCBI): domain Eukaryota; kingdom Metazoa; phylum Arthropoda; class Insecta; order Coleoptera; family Curculionidae; genus Pissodes; species Pissodes strobi. The sequence continues at coordinate 10,455 of MU191548.1, forward strand.
TGTACTCTATTTATCAATTACTTTAATAGTCATTTGACATTATTTTGCGTTTAAATATTCAAAAGTTTTACTGTAGTACTGTTGCTGTGTTTAAGTGAAAAAAGAGTTAGTAGCAAATATATTGTTCCTTAAATTATAGATTGTGATTTGTTGTTAAGGTGGGGATTGAGTTTCTTTTTTTGATAAGCGCGCCTAGCAACCCCGTACAACACTAGCGGAGCTTTTTCAGTTTAGTTGGGGAAAACTGGTGGCGCTCTACGGCCCCACGTTGGGCGCCAAATTTAATAATAACAATAATATCCTACTTTAGTGATTGGATCAAACCTAAGCGACCTGTGCTTCGCTTATCAACTAAAATAAATATAGTCACAAAGTGTTATAAAAGCTAATACAAATATATCGTTAACCTATATTTAGAATAGAGACATTAAGGATTGCGGCAATTTTAAGCAATTTGACAGCGAAATTGTAGTTGGAACATTCCGATTTGGCCAGTGTCCCAATATTTTTAAATTTCGTTTTATACGCCGTATTTAGCAAAAAAATGCTGTATTTTGCGGTAAGAGTTATTGAAAAGAGGTCAATAATCATCGGTTAATTAATTCTAAATTTATTGATTCGATTTGCTGTCAATAAGCTTAAAATTACCGCATTCCTTAATGTAAATTAACTCTATTCTAAATATAGGTTACCGATATGTTTGTATTAGCTTTTATAACACTTTGTGACTATATTTATTTTAGTTGATAAGCGAAGCACAGATCGCTTAGGTTTGATCCAATCACTAAAGCAGGATATTATTGTTATTAGGATAGCTTTGCTTAACTTATATTATTGCCGTAGAACGGCCAGCAAACCGGTTTATGTTTTTAAGAATTCTGTTAATAAAAACCTGCTTTTGCGCTTCATTAGATTCGTCAAATTCATATTTTATTTTCGGTTTGAATATTTCATAACTTTTTGGGACCCCCGGGTTGCTTAATTCCAATCACCGGCTGATCATTTCTGAGATCTTTTTGGGACCTCTGTTTTATTTTTTTCACGCGGCATGCTGCAATGTTCGCAATATTCGGTTGGTTCTGTCGATAGCATTGGGTAGTAGGAATGGGCTCTTTCCTATAAATGCTGTTGTCGATTTCGATTTTTAAAATTTTATCGATTCGTTTGGGTACATTTTCTAGTATTTCTTGAACCATTTAATTTCAGCGCATTGATTGTGGCTCCCGCCGTCATTTTACCCTCATAATAAACAAGAAGTAAGTAGTTTATTATCTTAGAATTATCCCTTGTATCGAATTACTCGGCATGTTTCAACCCATCACTACTTGCTGATCTAACGTAGTTTTTGATCTCGTGGAAGGAGAAAGGCAAATTGACTGAAACGAATAGAGAGTCCTTCTAGAAATACCTTTCGGTAAGAAGAGAAGCTTTCTGCATGAGTGCAGTCACAGAGACTCAACATTTAGTATTATGATTTAATACTACCCTTCCTTTGGGGATATATTGTTGGTTTCTGTTTGTGTTTTAACACGACCGATTTATCGGGATTTAACTACTGCACTAGAAGCTTCCAAGCTCTTCATACTAAACCGAGACCGTCGACTCTCTAACAACCCTCACACACTAGCGAGGGTTCAAATACCGGGCTACCAGTTCAAATACCGGGCTACCAGTTCAATTACCGGGCTACCAGTTCAAATACCGGGCTACCAGTTCTATTATCGGGCTACAAGTACTCTGGGTCAATTAAATCACCTGGCTACAGATCCTAGCTCCAGGCTACACTAGAGCCAATCTTAACACCGAGCTATCGAGTCCTCGGCTAGTTTTGTCCTCGGGGCCATGGAGTAGCAGTACCTGAGTTACCTACAGGTGCCCGGCGCCTCCACCAGAGTTCGACGACCGGATCTGGGTATCGTAGCTTTAGTTTATCAGTTCATTTGTTTATCTGACCGATTAATATAATCGCTCTTAATTTTTTTTAATATAAATCTAGCATTGACAGTCGAGCATAAGATAGTTTTCAATAATTTTATTCTTTTTTTAGTTCATTTATCGGGTCAGTTGATTTAATTATTGTGGCCATTTATTACTACCTACTAGTATTGCTATATTTATAATTGGTGCAGCTACTAGCGCACGCATACATATATGAAATTAGCTTAGACAAAAATCAAAGTAATCACTTCGGATTGTAGTGTTTAGCGCATTTAGTTGTAAGAGTTAGTAGCTAATATATTGTTCCTTAAATTATATATTGTGATTTCTTGTTAAGTTGGGGATTGAGTTTCTTTGTTTGATAAGCGCACCTAGCTACCCCGTACAACACCAGCAGAGCTTTTCAGTTTAGTTGGGGAAAACTGGTGGCGCTCTACGACCCCACTACCGGGGCCGGGCATTGTAGCAAGACTCTCCGGTGCTAGGTTTGTTTTTAAATAGAATCTTTACCTTTAACTTCAATAAGAAAAACGTGTTGCAGACTATCACCTACTAGTTGCGTGATTCAAAAAACAACTTTGCTCAAATACAACCTTGGCACTATGGCGTTTCTATTAAGAATATTCAGCGATTCAAACACCTGGGATTGTAATGCAAACAGCATGTTAACTGGAATAACCAATTTTAATTATTATTCTAGCTGGGAAAAGGCGGTGGTACTAAAACCGAGGTTGAAATTTACAAAACTTGTTAAGACGATAATTGCAACATACAAATTTTTGGCGACTCTTGGGAATTTTAAGTGTTCCTAGTTAAACCATTTAGATAGCTGGGCTACGTGCCAATTCCAGGTATTTCGAGGAGAAAAACAAGAAGCGAGCCTTGAAAGATGATATAAGAAGCTATAATTCTTTGGGAAAGAGTTAGTCAGATACAATCTTCACCTTAGATAACACGTTACGCTTCCCAAAAACATGGGAACTGGGAAAAGTTAATTCAGAAATATTCTTCACGCTCGCTAACTCGTTACGCTGCCCGACCGCGAACCTCGAAAAAATGAGTCATAATTTATCTATCACCAATATTCCACTGCCCAAATGGTTAATCATTAATCACCAAAGTGAAAAATGTCTCTGAGTGGCAGAGGTCCGGGGAAAGTAATAGAACTAGTCAAGAAAAAGTCTTCGTGTCGTAGAAAGCGGCATTTCCGACTCGGCACGGAAAAGTACTACATGCTGTAAAAGAAAACTCAGTGCTATTGCCAATCTGTATTTCATTTAGGGGAGAGTCAGATAAAAACTAAATAACAGTGGGATAAGTGTTATGATGCTAATTAGTTCTCTTCTTAATATGTCAAAACTTCTGGTCTGGCGAACTCTTAAATAACTAACTTAACTAAGTCATACCAGAAAAATTCTCCCTTCAATTGTGTGCTCCCTTAAATTTGAAATCTCAGTTAGTTTGAAACGGAAAGTGGTTTGACCTACGCTCTTTTCCGTATAACTAGAGTTACATTTGGGTACAGAACAGGTGGAATGAAGCAACTGCCTACGTGGAGGAAACTGGTCGTTGCTCATGACGTTTAGGCAACATATTTCGTGGATGTACTCGGATATTTCCATAGCCATAGGGTGTCAACACATTAGTACTGCGAACCTGGTTTTAAAATGAAAATGAACAGGAATTGAAGAAAAGACCGCTAATACAGTAGATAAGCAAAAAGGTGTAAGAATAAGTGATAACATTTTAAAATTGGAAAATGATCATCTACACCGGATTCAAACAGGAGAAAAGTTATAACATGTTTTATTTTACTAGATATTTTTACCTAATATTCATATGCAAGTATTAAGATATATTATATTTTTGTATTAATTTTAAATGACTCTAATAAGGAAAAAAACACGAAACAAGCTGCAAACAGTGGCTTAAAAGCGTAGTGGCAAAAACCCTACGGTCACTCAGTGACGTCATGCGCCGATGTGCTTAAAATTGATACGGCAGGGCTTCTCTTTCCAATTATTATAATACAATGGGTTGCGGCTAAAGAAGCGTCTATTCAATAAAAAATAGAGAACATCCTTATTAAATTTTATTATCTATATAATATGTCCTTTCGGTTTGGATATAAAATCTAACAACTTTTGCACCCTTTTGTGTAACATTAAAACCTAAAATTATAAAAAATTGGCGGCTCTTTTCAGTGTAAAATTTCTTAGGTAAAATTCAGATGAGTATTAGTTTCTGGAAGGCAGCCCGAGTTAATATATTTAACTTTTTTATATTGTTCTTCTGAAAATAATACCTAGTCGGCGTCTATAAAATTGTAATACGTATTCTAAAATACAGGGTGGTTATCCATATTTTGACCCATTTTGATCTTAAATAACTTTCACTGAATAATTTTATTTTACTGAAAGTTTATTTTTAAGTATATGTCATCTTATTTTGACAACCGGAAGTACCGAAAACAAAATGGCCGAATTCTAGGTATAGGACAACTTTGTTCTTTTAAATGGAACACCCTGTATATTTTCTCAAAATCTTAAGGCTTGTTCCTTCCCCTTTTCATAAATGTATTACAAGTTATTTTTTAAAATAGTGGATTTATTGAGCTCCAAAAAACATCGATAAAAATTTCGGGGTTAATGTTATTTTTTGAGAAGTCGGCAATGGAAACAAATTCACATTATACCATAAATGTCAATGTCTATCACTTTTGACGCATTCTTTCGAAGTAGAAGTGTAAAATGTTCTCTTTGAGTGAAAAGGTGTAGTGTGTGATAATGTTTGCAGAAACCCAGTCAATAATAACAAATCAAAGAAGATTTAGGAATACGTTTAATAAAACTCCACCCACAAAAACGCAATTAAAACCTTGTGCAGAAAATTTTGGAATACAGAATCTTTAGCAAGTAGGAATCGAACAGTAAACGATGAAAATGTACTAAACAAGACAATACAAGTTATGGTGGTAACCGAAGAACGTCAAAGTTTATTAACAGTTTTTATTTTTTTTAAACTTTTAATCACCGTAGAACATCCAAGTTTATTAACAGTTTTTATTTTTGTAAGCTTTTTTTCCTGAACTAAAAAAAAAATTATTTTAGCTTTTTTTCAATTTTTTGAAAAAATGATTGCCCCGTGAAGCTCGACACTTTTTTTTCACTTTTTTTCCTTTTTTTGTTAATCTTTTTTTCTTATTTCGTCTTATAATACTTTTATTAACTTCCCGAATTTTTTTTAGGCTTTTTAAATTTTTTCCCATTTTTTCGAAAAATTTTGAGTATTCGGCGGAGTGGACTAAATATTCTTCTGGAATTTTTTCTATCACGTTACGGACATTTTCTTTTAACTGCTCTAACGTTTGTGGTACTTGCACTGACAAATAACATTGTTCTTTTACATATCCTCATAAGAAAAAGTCTGGAATAGTTAAGTCCAGGGAACGAGGAGCCCATGGAATAGGACCTCCTCTTCCAATCCACCTGTTTTCAAAGACGTTGTTTAGTGAATTTCTGGTAATTAATGTATAGTGGGGTGTAGCTTCATCTAGTTGAAAGTACACTGAATTCAATATATTTTTTCTTCAAACGTCAGTAAATCCGTCATTACTCGACTGTGTAGGCGGCCGTGAAGTTTCGTTTTTCCTCCGCCGGAGCTTTACTTTTCACTTTTCCGCCGGCGGAGGTAAAAGTGTTGTCATAGCAACATAGATACAATACAAACAGACAACAAAATAAGCGTCAA
>MU191548.1:16152-34967 GCA_016904865.1 Pissodes strobi
CAATACAAACAGACAACAAAATAAGCGTCAACAACTCAAGATTTATTTAACTACAATTTGTATTTATCACTCAATTTGTGACTGCTTTTCTAAAAATCACTAATTTAGGAACAAATTGGTTATTATTTAATCGAACTTACTCAATAACTGCTTATCAATACGGAATTAAAACGCAATCGGAGACGCAAAAAAATAATTATTGTTGACAGTGTCCACTGACAGCTTTATGTTACATTATATTCACCGACACCGGTCTAAGCAAGGCCACCTACGACCGTGGTCTAAGCCGCCTTGCGAACCCATTTATCTTTAATAATAATTAGATATTATTACTATTAAAAACAGATGTTTTTGCATTAATTTGTCGACATTTGAAGAAAAAACAGCATATTTTATTTGGAGGAAAAGTTACTTTTCATGGCTTGCTCTCTATTACCAGCCTCACTCCGTTCGGCTGTTAAACACGAGCGCGCCATGAAAAGTATCACTTTTCCTCCATATAAAATAATATACTATTATTTGATATCTTTTAGAACTGCAAATTTTGGAACTCGTATTGAGGGAAGCGTATATGAAGTAATTAAGAAAAAGAAAAATATACTTGAAGTTGGTGGAGGAGAAATTATAGTCAAAGATAATCCACTTATAATTGTGATTATAACTCTCATAATGAATTTTCAAAAGAAATGGTTTTTGTTGATTCAAGTGGTTCCTGTGACCAAACGAACACTTGTGTTACTTTTATGTATGCTGCATCGAAAATAGGTGCAATTCCATTGGCATGTATATTGCACACAGCACAAACTGAAAGCAACTATACGCTAGCTTTTAAAACTTTAAAAAACCATCTTGGTTCTACTGGGTTTGGAGGCTCAGGTTACCCATTGGGTTTTATGACTGACGACAGTTAGTAGCAGCAGCGAATGTCGTAGTTAATATTCGCTGGTAGCATTGAACGCAATGCATTAGGTGCAATTTTTCCGCAATCTCGTTTACTTCTCTGTTCATTGCATCTTACACAAGCATTCTGGAGATGGCTTTGGGCATCTGAGAATGGAATTGCCATAGAACATAGAAAAGAAATTATGAAAATGTTCCAGTCTATAATTTATTCCTCTTGTATTAAAGAAGATGAATCACAGTGCGACCACATGCTGTTTAATAATCGATGGTGTCTATGCTTTAGAAAAGATGTTCTCAGGAGAGTTAATAATACAAATAAGTTTGTAGAAGCCTCCATACGGGTATTCAAAGATATTGTTCTTCAGAGATGTAAAGCATTTAATGCATGTGCTTTAGTAGACTTTATCTTTACTGTTTTTGAAACGTATCACAAGAGGCATTTACTGGAGTTTGCCAACTCAATGCGAAATCAATCCAAATTGGTAGGTTTATTTAGATTTTTCCAGAAAGCCTAAAAATCTAGAAGTTTATAAAGTTAATGAACGAATATTTCATGTTTGTTCAGGTGAAGATAAGCAACTCTTTTATACAGTTTATACAGATGTAGCATTATGGGATTGTCATTTCGGATTAGGAGGACGTTTTTGCAAACATCTTTGCGCAGTTCAGGAACAGTTTTCGGTGCTAATTGATACTTCGCCTCTATTGAGTTACATCGACAGGGTTGTGTTTGCAAAACTAGCTTTAGGTAGTGAAGCTTCTGAGACATTCCATAATGACATGGATGTATTAACTCCAACTGAATCTGGTCCAATTAAAAATAATTTTCATAATTTGCCAATGATGAATCTAGAAACAAATACGGTAAAATCCGTGCAAGTAGATGGAAGAACAACCCACAGAAGAAGTTCTTAATTTAAAAAAGGAACCTTTTGAAAATTACAGATATTATAGCATTAAAAAATCCGAACCCCGAGATCACTAATGCAATACGTAAAGTTAATATAATTTAAAAAAATGTAACTACCCCAACAGAAGTGCAATCAATAATTTGTCAACTGGCAAGCAAGAGAAGTGTCTTACGTCAGCGTGGTCGACAAATTGGGGTACAACCGACTTCCAAAGCGAGAAGAAAAATAAGGCCAGGTCTAACTCCTGATTGCAAAAGGCTACAATCTGGAAGACCAGCTAAATCCGAGGGAAATCCAATCCACTCTAAAAAGAAACGAAACCTGACGTCAAATATTAACAAAAATACTACAAATGCCAAGTCTCATTAAAGGAATTTTTTATATCGTATACTTTCATATCTTATACTTATGTTTATTTTATGTTCCTGTTGTACAAAATTATATATTAAATTGAATTCTGTTTTTTATTCATTTTACTATCAGCTCTAATTTTGCTGAAATAATGTGTTTACTTTATACAGGGTGTTACAAATTCGAGGCTCATTATTAGGATCTCGAAAACGGTAAGAGATACAGGATCGGTTAAATTAGGACAAAGTTGCGCCATTTAGTACCCACTAATATACCATCCAGAAAGTTCTTATGGTGAGCCTCGAATTCGTAATACCATGTATGTCTACATACGTGAGGTACGCGAATGCGCACGCAAAAAAAAAGCAACGGGGTTTGAACCCAGGCCGCCGATAGCCGCCGAATTGAGACCTAACCATCTAGACTCTCGACCACGAGGGCTCTTGCCGCAAATTGATGGCAGCGCGAAGACATGGCGCGATTAGGTGCCCAAATCAGTGAGCTTTTGTAGGGCTACAAACGCTTACAAAACCTAACCGATTTCAGCACCCTGGTGCCGTCGTATGTTAGGATGTGTAAATATGCGGCCGGGTCGCATATTTACACAAACTCACATACGATGGCACCAGGGTGCTGAAAACTGTGAGCCTTTGTAAACAATAATTACGCCACAAAAGCTCACTGATTTCGGCACCTACGTAACTGGCTATCATAGGCACCATCAGGGTGTTGAAATCGGTTAGGTTTTGTAAGCGTTTGTAGCGCTACAAAAGCTCACTGATTTGGGCACCTGGAATACGCTGTTATATAATATTTCGCTTTTCGCATAGCCCTCCGCTCGCTTCGCTCGCAACGGGGGCTCAAGAAAAGGAAACTAACCAGTTGCTAACCCAAATAATAATAACAATCGATTGATACTATAAATCACAAACGCGAATTAACAGGTAATAAAGTAATAATTATTATTAGGGCTCAAACTTGGATTTGCATATCATTTGTTTCAAAAAACTCGCCAATTGAATAAAATGCTTTTTTTAATAAATATGATTTGAGCAGATTTCGAAAACGCACAACACTCGGAACATTTCTAAGTTCCAAACTAATGTGGTTATATATTTTTACACCGTTGTAAGCGAATGAATCCCTGACAGAACCACTATGGGGAATAGGAAGAGGGATATCATGTACATGTCTAGTAATATAAGCCCGCTGATGATTAGGAAAAATACCTCTGTTTCTATGAATTAGACAAGCTGTTTCCAAAATAAATATCGAGGGCAAATTGAGTATCAATCATATCAAAAAGAGGACGACAATGTGTCCTGGGGTGGGTATTACTGAGGTTTCTGAAAGATCTTTTTTGCAGAACAAAAACTGATTGGAAGAGATAATCCGAATATGCGCCCCAAAATGGAAGTGCATATCTTAGATGTGATTCTACCACGGCAAAGTAAACATTCTTAATAAAAACTCCTCCCAGTTGAAAGTTTAATACTAATTTTATGAAATTTTAATTTATCGTCAATTATTAAACCGAGAAATTTAGAGTTCTCCACAATGTCCAGTGAATTGTCGCCAAGAACCAGGCGCTCTGCACTGCAACTAAAATCAACTATATGGGTTTTTGACATAATATTAGGGCAAAGTTGATTGGAATCACACTACCGCTTTATCAAACGTTACCTCTCCGGCGAGCCACTTAAGATCCCCGTTGCACCACAGAACGGTGGTGTCATCGCCTGAACGCGATCCGAAAGATAACACTCAAACCACTTGAGTGCCACACCCCTAACGCCATAGGCTGAGAGCTTTCGCAACACTATTCTGTGACTCACACAATCGAATGCTTTGGATAAGTCACAGAAAGCTGCCGTTGTTGCTTCCCTTTTGTTTACCCCCTGGAATAGTTTTGACAGAAAGTCAAGCACAGCATCAAAAGCTCACTGATTTGGGCACCTGGAATACGCTGTTATATAATATTTCGCTTTTCGCATGGCCCTCCGCTCGCTTCGCTCGCAACGGGGGCTCAAGAAAAGGAAACTAACCAGGTGCTAACCCAAACTAATCCAAGACATATCCAAAATCAAGAAAAAAAACTGTAACCTAAAAAAAAGCAACGGGGTTTGAACCCGGACCGAACGTCCAGGTGAGACCCAGCCATCTAAACCTCTAGACCACGAGAGCTCTTACCGCAAATTGATTGCACCGTGAAGACATGGCGCTATTAGGTGCCCAAATCAGTGAGCTTTTGTAGTGCTACAAACGCTTACAAACCCTAACCGATTTCAGCACCCTGGTGCCGTATGTGAGGATGTGTAAATATGCGACCCGGCCTTATCTGACCATAATGCCGTTCTGGCTAGCATTCCGTACAAGACTAACTTCACTAAAACTAAAAGAAATTTGGGTAGAATTTATAGCACAAAGAATTTTGGTCTTTTTTGACTTCCTGCCAAACTTATAACTGTAATTCGGTGTTTCAGGAGCGAGACTCGCTTGCTGCATTTCACTCTGCTTTGTCTGGTTTGGTGGACAGATTTTTTCTGGTGCGCCCAATAAAAGTGAGGCATGGGGACCGCAAAAAGTGGTTAGCTTCTGAAATTCTCAAATCTGCATCCAATCTGAGATTTTTGAGTCTTTTCAAAAAGTTTTACCTTAATAATCAGTTGGTACTGTCGCTTTTCTTTGGGTAACGCAAAATTTACAGGTCTGTAAATGTTGTGAGCTGCGAAGAGGCTCTACTATTCTAAGCGCGTACAACGATCTACTAACAGGCAACGTGAAACTTGGTCAATTGTCGATATGAAATTACTTCTAGAGTTGGCAGCTCTCCTGAAATTAAGATTTATTCTGATTTGCTGAATGATTACTTCTGTTCGGCCGCAAGCAACCTCACTGAAAATATTTCTTGCGGTCCTCTATATATTTCTATCTGATATTGGTATTTCAAATTCATTTTACCTGTTTCCAACTACGCCTCATGAAATTGTATGTACAATACGGTCAATGAAAAACAAAAGGGCGACTAATGATGATGAAATCTCACTTAAAACGTTGGAAAAACTTCCTTTGGTCGCCGTTCAGGATCTTTCCGACCGACGTAATTAACTTATCCTTTCAATCGGGCTCATTTCATTCATGCCTTAAGACGTCAAAAGTAATCCCCCTTCACAAGGGAGGCGATCATTCCATTCCATCTAGCTATAAACCCATTTCACTTTTATCGACATTGTGCAAATTGATAGAAAGACTGGTAAAGGAGCGACTTTCGAGCTTCCTCAAGGGTCAGAAAATACTTCACCATGGTCAGTTCGGTTTCCTATCGGGCATGAACACCTCTGATGCTATGCTTGACTTTCTGTCAAAACTATTCCAGGGGGTAAACAAAAGAGAAGCAACAGCGGCAGCTTTCTGTGACTTTTCAAAGCATTCGATTGTGTGAGTCACAGAATACTGTTGTGCAAAAGCTCTCAGCCTATGGCGTTAGGGGTGTGGCACTCAGGTGGTTTTAGTGTAATCATTCGAATCGCGTTCAGGCGATGACACCACCTTTCTGTGGTGCAACGGATCGCCGGAGAGGTAACGTTTGATAAAACGGTGGTGTGCTTCTAATCAACTTTGCCTTAATATTATATCAAAGACCCATATCGTTGGTTTTAGTTGCAGTGCAGAGAGCCTGGTTTTTGGCGACAATTCACTGGACATTGTGGAGAACTCTAAATTTCTTGGTTTAATAATTGACGATAAATTAATTTCGTCATCACATCATAAAATTAGTAATAAACTTTCAACTGGGTGGAGTTTTTGTTAAGAATTTACTTTGCCGTGGTAGAATCACATCTAAGATATGCACTTCAGTTTGGGGCGCATGCTCGTATTATCTCTTCCAATGAGTTTTTGTTCTGCAAAAAAGAGCTGTCAGAAATCTCAGTAATGCCCACCCCAGGACACATTGTCGTCTTCTTTTTATAGAGCATATGATACTCAATTTGCCCTCGTTGTTTATTTTGGAAACAGCTTGTCTAATTCATAGAAACAGAGGTATTTTTCCTAACCATCAGCGGGCTTATATTACTAGACAGGTACATGATATCCCTCTTCCTATTCCCCAACGGTGTAAAAATATATAACCACATTAGTTTGGGAAATTAGAAATGTTCCGAGTGTTGTGCGTTTTCGAAATCCGCTCCAATCATATTTATTAAATATTTAATTCAATTGGCGAATTTTTTGAAACAAATGATATGTAAATCCAAGTTTGAGCCCTAATAATAATTATTACTTTATTACCTGTTAATTCACGTTCGTGGTTTATAGTATCAATCGATTGTTATTATTATTATGTTTTTTGTTTATATACATTCATATTGTGTGTTTTCAAATTATAATTTTATGTAGACTTCTCTAAATGTTTAGGATTAAATTTCTCATTGTTATGCTTTGTCAATAAGAATCGTATGCATGTATTGATTCTTGGACAATAAGGTACTTTCATCATCATCATCATCCATGATTTTCGATGGCTTTTTCTTGTTGAATACAATGAAGGACGTGCCAAACACTTTTGGAAGTATATCCACAAATTGTTTTCAAATTTTACTGGCTAATCGTGCAAAAACTGTGATCGTTGTATTCGACAACTATCCTAGACCTTCCATAAAGGACTCCGAACACGAAAAGCGAGGAACAAGTAGAGGACAACACTTCGAAATACGGGGGCCGGATCAAGTACGCCCATCCGAATTTGGAAAAGAGTTGGAAAAATATTCGTTTTAAAGAAGCCTTGATAGTTTTTTTCAGTTCACATAGGGAATGCGATGAAATTGCGTCATATTTAGGCAGTAAAACGTTGTACTTGAGTGATGAATATTGTTGGAGTTACAAATTTGTCAATGGTAAGATTAGCAAAAACATCATACATAGTTTGTCGTGCCCCAGCCACGAAGAGGCTGACACAAAAATCGTGTTCCATGTATGCCAGCTTGAGGAGAGTACACATGTCATAGTACGGTGCTCAAATACCGACATTCCTGTCATGATGCTAGGAAACTTGAAGAAAATTCAAAATAATGTAAAAATTTTGATGAAGATGGGTATCGGTAATAAGCAGCGATTTATTTGTATCAATGACTTATATGCAGCACTAGGTGAGAACATTTGCTTTGCTATCATCGCATTTTATATATTCACAGGATGCGATTACAACCCTGCTATGCCAGCCATCGAAAAATGTGTGTGTACCATGTATACATACAATGGAATACATATACGACAATAAAGAAAGTTAATGATGCACGTGTGGCGACCTTCACGAAAGTATATAAACTAGGAAAAGATGACAAGGAATTTACAATGCCTGATAAGAACTTCGACGCATCTCTGTTGCCACCATCATGCTCTGAATTAAAACAGCAATTATTGAAGACCATCTACAAATCGAGGAGTTGGAGTAACGCGCACGAGCAAGTTCCCTCCACATTGGACCCACTGGATTATGGATGGCAGCTGGAGGAAGGTAAATAAACCTGCAAATGTTTTGATGGCGACCAATTACCCCCGACTGTGGAAATGATCACTCAAGACGCCGACAATACAAAAGGTATTTATATAAATTATATCAATTTGTCATGTCAGAAAATATTAATAATTTTTATACAATCAGTTATTTACCAATCTAACATGAGATTCAAGACTCTGATGATGACGACGAAGAAGATGATGACGAAGATTGAGACTAAATATCGACATGTTAAGATGATTTAATATTTTCTTAATAATAAATAATACGATTTTGTATAGTAAAATTGTTGACTATTAATTTATGTAGTACAGTATATAATGCATTATAATTAAGCAGTAAATAATTATACATTGATAGTTAAATGAATTTCTGATTATGTAGAACTGAAGTTGTTAAGTTGAGATTGCCCCCTGCATTTTTTTCATGATTAAATCGTCAAGAATGATTTCGGGAAATTTGTAATTTAATTGGATACTAATATTTAATGTAATATTTACGAAAAAGAGTATCAGCTGCTCGTATGTTGGTGGAAAAATTGTCAGCTGATGCATTAAAGGTCGTGCGCGCCAGCCAGCTAACACCGAGTCCTAATTGGTAAATAATTTGGATCGCGCGAGCGAGCGAGCGACGTGATGATAAATAAAACGTACTTGGCACAACTAAGGTGGTCAAATACATCCAATCGCGCGATCGCGCGACGCAATCGCGTGATCGCACTTGTTTGTTTTTCAAATCAGTTTGATTTTCGTCGTCGAATCGCGCGATTGCTTGTGTTGAGATTCCAAAAGTTTCTGTTCGTGGTAGCATGATTGCACTCTTCTCGAACACTTTCAATAATATAATCAAAAGTCTCAACTTTCATTCTTGTGTAGTCCTATCCCGCTGACGGTGATGACAAAGCTGTTTGTCACCCCGGGGAAAATTAGGGCTATACTTCAACCCCGGAATAAAGCTCCCGGTAACGATACTTTGCCATACCTAACTCTTCGGAACCTTCCGAAGAAATCCCTGATAAACTTCATGCACATTGTAAACGCCATCATTCGCCCACAGCATTTCCCATCCCCCTGGAAACACGCCGAGATCGATGATACACAAACCAGGCAAAGATCCTAGGCAAACCGGCTCTTACAGGCTGATTTCCCTGCTCCCCACCATGATAAAGGTGCCGGAGAAGCTACTTTTGTCCAGAATAAGCAGCCCCTTTTCTGTAAGAAAGAGAAAAAAGCCTGGCGAACAGTCTGCGTTTCCCACTTTTTCGATCGGAGTTCGGCAATGCCCGCATGTTTGGATGAAAAAGCGAACTCTATTTGGCTAGATTCGGTAGTTGGCGAACGTTCGCAGTTCGCCGACTGCCGCATGTGCGGCCCCGGCTTAAAGGTAAGACACAGATATGGTCCGAAACTTGGAAATAAAAGGCCCGGCTGGAAAATCCCTCAAAAGGTAAAATCAGAAAAAATATTTCCAGCCGGAACCAAAACTGCCAATTTTCACGACAGGTTGACTAAAAGTGCCGCCAGTAAATCGGAAACTCAAGGAGCAAGCCTACGAGAATCCCCACTTCGAATCTCGCTCTACCAATGAATACATGGCTTGACAAGTCACATGCTCCTCTTAATAATTCATCCAAGGGATTTAGATAATAGAAACCTGGGATTTCGATGAATCGGCATCTACCATGAAAAACTACTCGGAGTAGCCAGAAGGGCATTGTCCTTAAACCACTCCATCTAATAAAATTTCCTAATTAACCTGGCGGTAATTAAGTAATTGCGCGCGATGCTCGATTCGACACCCAATCAAAAAACAGTATGCGTTAAGGTTACCACCCATCATTCCACCGACTTTAATCTCGGGGTCCTTACGCCCCAAATTCAATCCCTCCAAAATTCCATGCAAGAGGTCTCGTCGGAACGATACGGAAACTACGAGGGTATTTCGCTAACAAATATAAATGCGCTCTCGAAACGTTAAATGGTGGCAGAAAGTTCTAATGCTATTTTCGCTTCGATATACGATTCACTACCACTAGAGGAAGACACGATGTACTCTCTCTAAAAGCCAAACAAAACACTATTATAATAATACCAGAGACAAGGGGAGAGACGCTCAACTAAATGATAAAAAAAGGTACGAAGTTATAGACGAGGAAAGGAGGAAGCTGAATGCTATCTCTGTTTGGCTTCATGAAAGGTGAAAGCAGGTGGCGCGAGTAGCTTGGGCCGCCAAAAGCGCGGGAGGTTTGAATGTTTCTTTGATTGCTTTATTGTTATATTTTATCCCTTCTGATGCGGTGAAGATCTTTTAATTCTATTAGGTATGTA
This sequence comes from Pissodes strobi, assembly GCA_016904865.1. Lineage (NCBI taxonomy): Eukaryota > Metazoa > Arthropoda > Insecta > Coleoptera > Curculionidae > Pissodes > Pissodes strobi. The sequence goes on from MU191548.1 coordinate 26,163, forward strand.
TTCGTATGACTAATTTTTAAAAGGATGTTTATGCAATGTTCACAAATAGTTTTAGATAAATATTCACACAAATACAAAATCAAACTTTAAAAATCCTCACCTCATTAAAAGGGACAGAGGATCAAAGTCGCTGCTATAGGAAAATTACAGTTGATCGAAACAGTATTCAAAAATTCAAATAATCTACCGTAGACAATAAACAAGGCATGTTAATCGAAATGCATACATATTTCATAAAAAGTATATTCATTAATACAAATATGAGTCACTTGAAATTAATAGTCAGAGCAAAGAGTGTATAATGTAAAGAGAGGACAGTAAGACAGAGCAATCAAATTAGAAAGGGATAGATGAGAACTCCGACTTAAAGGGCGCCTCGTATGTTATCGGATTATATCGGCCACAATCGTCAAGCAAGAAGGATCAGCCAACACAGTGGGTTAAATAAATATATCTCGTAAAGGTCAAGTTTAGATTTATTAGGGAGACGTTTGGTTTAGTTTTTTAATTCATATTGTGTAATTGAAATTAGGTGTGTAAACTTTAGTTATGATATGTAACACAATTCATTTAATAGAATATTTTAACAATCACTAGGTAAAATTTTGCTTACCTACAATACATGCATTTTTCATGACTTTTCTCAAAAAATCCTCGGATTTCTGATAAAACATTAATTGTTTTAATTTTATTACTAAATATTCAGAAAATTCTACTCTAATAATTAAGCTTCATACTCACTTTCGCGAATTTCGCCTTTTTTGACCTAAACTGTCATTTTCAGCTTTAAAATTATTCGCGGCGAAAATTCTTTTTTTTTACAAATTCTACCATAATTGTGAATTAACCTCAAATTTCTTGACTGCTTTGCTATATTTATTTGTTTTTTTCAGGCAGTGTATTCATTAGTTAAATTGTAGAATAGATACTTTGACCATTGGATAATAATATTAATTATAATTTTTTTCGGTGGAGATATTATTATTTTATGTCCCGTTTGCATCCTTTTGGTAATTATCCTAAAACTACGAAATACCCACCAGCTAAATGACACCAGAAAAGAAAATTTTCGGTTAGAGATATATTTTTAAAATGCGATTTTTGCAATTTAGTTGCCGAAATGAGATTAATTGAGCCCATTCTAGACTTAAAAATATATTACTAAGCTGCTTACATCTTCCGGTATTTGGACCTAACCTATAAAACCTATTCCACTAAAAGCATAAATTCGCAAAGATGTTAAAACTATTTGAACTTTTTAGCAAATATTCGCCGACGAAATTTCGCGTCAAAGAGTATGGACAAAAACTTACATTCGCGCGAAAAATCAACAGCTGCCAAAAAAAAAGGCGAAATTTGCGGAAGTGAATATGAAGCTTTAAAGTGAGATTCGAATAGAATTTACTTTTTCGTTGGTTTATCTACATACTAAGAGTTTATCCCCTCTATGTTTTGAATGAAACTTTCCTTTAAAATAATCGAAAAATATTGATTACACCTTTTTAATTTAAACTGAAGGAAATTCTTATTTGATTAATGAAAGCTTTTAGACGTCCTTAATAAATTTGAATAAAAATTCGCCGGAAACATTAAAAAACTGAATTTTATCACATTTTTTAATTAAAATAAGTTGAGCACTGAGATTTTAAGAAAATGCAAAAGTTTAAACAAATTCAGAGAATTTGAATGAAAATCACTCGATATAAAATTTTATCCTAGCAGAAAGTAGGTATTAGATATTTAGTAAATTTGGTCCTCATTTTCGTTATTTCGACCCACTGTGATGAAATTGATTATTCGCCATCTTGTTTGACTTGTCGTAAACATCGCCCGCCTTGATAAAAAGTTACATCCGGCAACGTCGCGATATCTCCGAGTTAAAGGGACGAGGTCATTGAAACGGCTGCCGAAAGATCAAAGGAAATTCGCCGGCTGTCTTCTCTTTACATTATATACTCTTTGGTCAGAGTGTAATGCAAAATGCAAACAGTAATAAGTCAATTCAAAATATGCATATCATATGTACTTACTTAAGATTAAAAATCAATAATCAGTAGAAAAAATTTAAACAAATGTCACAATTCATTATACAAATACAAAATTATATTTAATGTCTGATGAGGCACAGACTTTTCCAAGATAAGGGACGAAGGAAAATAGTGCATTTTTAGCACTTCTCTTAATCCACAAACAATACAAGGAGTCTCAGCAGCCATGATGCTGTTTGTTTTGTCTCTATTAATTAGTCCACTGATCCACTCCACTCCGGACACAAATTAACGTTTCAGTAACAAGATGAATGAAAAAGTATATCTTTCAAGCAAAAATTTGCGAAATTAACACAAAAAATATAAGAAAACAGCAGCAAGCCAAACTAAAAACAGCCTAAAATGAAATGGTGTAACGTAACGTATTGAACTGTCATTGTCGATGTCATCTAGTATTCAATCAGCTGTTCAGCTTCTAACGCAGAATTTCATGAGTTAGACAAAGACATATATAATTCCTTTTCCCAACAGCGTCGACACGACTTTGGCTCCATCTACAATCACCTTTGGTGAGGCTAGATAAAGATAGCGCGATACGGAAATGCATTAAGTAAAAGAGATGGCATGATGAGACAAATTTTCTATTTTACTTAACTGTCTCTCCTTGTCTCTGATTACATTTTTAACAGCACTGCACTTACTTTAAACATGAAGTATATCCTTGCAAGTACAGGGTGATCATTATGCATATGTAAAGAAGAAAGAAGTAAATTCTTATACGTTAATAAGGCAAAACCTTTTACTTCATTTGATACTTGGGAGGATTATCCTCAGTTTTATGAATAAACAGCAGCAGCAGCAGGGGCAGAAGGGCTAGTAATATAATTTACAGATAGTTGATTAGAGCTAGCCAAATATGAAGAAAACGCCGATTTCTAAATTGGATACCTAAAATATGTAGGATATGTTAAAAGATGCACTGAATACTGCCTGAATCCAAATGTTTTATTATATTAAAGATAATATAGCAGTTTGTTGTATATTTTAGAACTCAATTCAAAGACTTATCAAGTGTCTAAACATAAATATCTTTTTTATTTCTGCAAGTATTTACAATTATTAAGTCCTAGTACGTTGTAGTTTCATCTTCGGTTCCATACTTATCCCACAGCCGTGTATAATAGACCCAATCGGATTCTTTTGGATTGAACGACTGTACCATTGATTCATTGAGAGACATGTAAGTAAAGTTTGACGATGAGGAGTCGACAGCGTACCAGATTGTATTATTTAACGCTTCGTCGGCTACGGGAGTTGGGTCTCTATAACAAATAAACAATTACATTGATGTGGGTCTATTTTAATGAATTTATTATTATAGTAAATTTCATAACTTCACGGGTCTCTTAGCTATGTTTTAATTTCCTCCTTCTTCACTATAAACGAATTAAATAAAATTTCGGCTAAGAATATAGGCATTATCGACGCAAACCTCACTTGCAATGAGATAAAATATCAAGTCCCTATCCAGTGAAAGGCCAAGGCTGACCACGCAGGACTCCATCTGTATTTTAGAGTTATCAATTCCATCATTTCCTCCGAATGGAAAAGCTGAAGTGATATTTTTGTGTTCATTTTGAGTCATTACTACTACTACGACTCAGATTTATTTCAGTGCTATAGTTTATGTAAATCTGGAAATCATCTGCAAACATGTGCAACTGGACCAAAATAAGCGTGAAATTTATAAAATAACCTTATTTTAATGCTCGTGGATAGGATTATTCCAAATAAGCCAGTAAACAGACAATTTCAAGTGTTCTACTTAAACTATAATCCAAATTGTTTAGTTATTATTTTCTTAATTAAAGGCGTATTGTTGACGTACAATTCATTAATGACTTACCCATACTTTGCAAAATTTGACCACAAAAGTACCAACGTTTCGGATACTTTAATATCCGTCTCGGTGTAATTATTATAGGACCTGAACAAGTACGCATTATCTTCAGCATGTCCAACGCCTAAAAAGTAATAATTACAAATATTTGGCTTGCCAATTAACATAACAATAAATTTACATTTAAATATTTGTTTTCATTGCTAAGGTAGTTTTAATTAACTACATAATTTCCAAAGGTTTTCGTTTCGACCTGTATTAAATGTTGTGACAATACCTGCACTGTTAATGTTAAAAATAACAGTCAAGGATTGTCATATCAAGCAATATCCTTTTTTAGGCTACAAACTTTGACACAAGCATATCTTTAATGCTGTTCAATATATTCGTAATAGTGACGACTTTTTATAGTCCTAGGGTGTCCTAGCATAGTTTTACTAACGGAGCACTGGTTAAAGCCTGAAGAATCTCTTCATATCCCAGGCCATTTTGTCATTTCGAAATTCAACAGATCGAGTCACGAACATGGTGGCACTGATGCGCTGATGAATGAGTGTGCTTCTGGAGGATTTCGTGATTTTGATAATATTCATTCGGTTAAGCTTCGGTGATTTATTGTCAAGTCAAGTCAAAAAATAGCTTCAATGTCATAAAAAGAGGAGTTGTTGACAAAGCCATACTTAGAAACTAGATCTTAATACTAGAGAATTAAGCAAAAGCAATATTAACAAACAAATAACTACAGGTCAGAGGGTTTAAAGTTACAAAGATACTCATTAGAATAAGATTAAAACTAGTATACCAAAAGCAGAAAAGGGAAAAAAGAAGTGTGGTGTAAAATCCATTAAAAGCAAAGTAGACAAATGGAACAACCTATACTCACATTTAATCTAAAATATCATTCAAACTATAGTATCCCTTTTCTGATAAAAACCTTTTTGTTTTCCCTCTGAACCCCCTATCACAAACTTGCAACCTCAGTACTAAAGGTAAATGAATAAATACTTTCCTTCTATCATATATTATAGAGCATTTGATTTGCTCAAATACGTTCGAGAGTATACGTCTGCCGAGTATTATAATGCCCACCTTCTGTTTTCTAAAGACGGGACAAACAGTTTACAGAATAAACAAACAACACAGAGTCAAGATACCATGCCTCGGGAATAAGGGACGACATGAATCACGAATCCTCGCTCCACACATATATCTAGTTGCTCTCTTCTGCAATACAAACACTGAGTTTAGCAAATATTGAGAGCAAGAGCCCCAATAACGCAGATGTGACTCTGTCAATGCAAAATAGGAGGCTCTGGCTACAGAAAAATCCAATTTGTTTGATATTATCCTAAGAGCGTAACAGCCAGATGAGATTCTGTTGCAAACATTTAAAAGATGCTTTTCAAACTTCAAAGATATATCTATCGTTATTCCCAAGAACTAGCTCATAGAGGGCACAGAGACAAGCTGATCTTGCTGATAGACATTGAGCACGGCACATTTAAAATTGTAGATAGCAAATTTGTGTCATGCCACTGCTTAATCTTTAACAAGTCTGTCCTAACACTTGACACCAACCTGTCAACATCAGAGTCATGCCAGACGATGGTGGTATCATCCGCTAATATCAATCAATATCTAATTTATTGGCAAATTGTACAATTGTACAATTCCCGCAATAAAAGTCCCGTTACACGTGCTCTCAGTATTCAAAGATCGTGTTTAATCGTGTATACATTGCATTAAACATGAGCACATTTAATGAATTTTGGAGGGCTTTAGTAACGAAACATAAACTTTATTTTGTGACAAAAATGGCAATTAAGAATGTTAAACTGACAGCTGGGTGCCATTGTGAAAGGGAGAAAGGAGTAACACCTTTGAAGTTTCTGTCACTTTCCCAAATAAAATGACGTCATGTCAAAGTTTGAGCATTCTATATAAAACAAAACATCACTCAGTTTGAAAATATAATATGGACGCACGCATAAAGTCCGTTTAAAACTTTCGAAATATTAACGTTTGAAATTTAACATATATTATATTTTTTGCATCGTCACCGTATACCTTAGATTTTCAAGTCAAATTTATTTAGTAGTAGGCCGTGCACAAACAACTAGCCAATCATTAGTTATTATTGATCGACGACATAATGTCCATCCACAGCCTACTTGGAGCTGTCATTCTACTTGAGAATGCAACGCATCATACCGAGGCGATGCAAAAAGTATAATGATATGTCAAATTTGAATTCCTTTTTAAAAATAAATCAATTTTAATTTTATTATTTTGGCTTAATAGGCACATAAGTCGAGAAATGTGATATTTGCAAACGTTAAAAATGTAATTTAATAAATTTTGTGCCCGTCAAAACCGGGCGAAAATCGCATGAGAAAAAAATTCAAATAAATTTCCCCTTCCGGTTTTTAGCGAATTTCCGGAAAACTATGATAGATTTCGCAGCGGGTCCTATTTCATTTGAAAGTCAACAAAAAGATATGTAAATTCTCTCATAGGCACAAATTTATCGTGAATTTCTTGTTCATGATTCTGATAAAAAAAAACGAAAAAGCAACTTGTACTGCAGTATTTTCGACATGCGGATTTGCAGTCTCGGCCGCCCTAGGCCCCAAGCTATCAGCCGCCCCTTTCTTAGCATCCACCATATAGACTACATAATGAAATTGCTTTATTGCCAACTTTTATATAGTATACACACCTTGGCACACCTTGGCCATTAAATAAGAAAGCCTCAGATCACATGTTTGTTGACCTCAGCTTTGCTTCGGCCAACAATTACATGTGATCTGAGACATTTTTTACTTTACTGGCCTAGGTACGTAATATACTATTTTTGACACGATTGGGGCCGCCCCTAAATCTGGCCGCCCTAGGCCCGGGCCTACCGGGCCTTAGGGTAAATCAGCCACTAGACGTCATCAGGGCCACTAGCCTTCCCATTTTTTGAATTTGACAGGGCATACTGAATTTCTGCCTTTGTTATGTCCAAGCCTTGGCCCTGATCAGGGGATTATACTTGGAGATCCGGCGTAGTATCCCAAAATAGCTGCTCGATGTAGTTGCACCATTTCTTCAGTTTTTCTGAGGTTTCCAGTATCAGTTTGCCCTGCGCGTTCTTGCTTCTACAGATACCTGCCGCTTCTTTTATCTTCTTATGCATGTTTAAAGTGTTTTATTTTGCTTCCATTGCTTATATTTCTTGGCATGGCTCGGAAAGCCATTTCTCTTTTGCTTCCCTTATCTTGTTTTTAATTATACGGTTTAGCGCTCGATATTCGTTGTTCCTGCCCTTGTGTGTCCGTCTTTTTTCCATCAGTTCAAGAATTTCTTCCGACATCCACGGTTTATTCTTGATGTTTCGTTGAGGTTCAAGGATTTTGTTAGTGCACTCTGTGATCGCATTTCTTATATTGGACCATAGTTCCTCAGTCTCCGTCATGGGTATCGCATCCAGTCTGGAATTCAGTTCTCGCTTCAGAGTGTTCATTATATTTAGGTCTTTGAGTTTTGACACATTTGGCTTATTGTATCTTGATTTTTGCAAACATCTTTTGAGTGTATACCTTCATTAATATCAAGCTCCCCAGAGCTGCAATTATCGAACTTAACTGCCTCGACATGTCCGGACAAATACGAACGAAACCAATCCAACGCTGTTCTCCTAAATCCATATACCTCCAGCTTCCTCACCAGTATTCCGCGATCCACGTAATCGAATGCTTTTGATAAATCACAGAACACTGATGCAGCAGTCATTGTTTGTATCAAAAAAATTTCAATAAAAAGTATCTATCATAATTATCGATAAAATCGCGCACATTATAAAAACATTTTTCATCTAAAAATGCTTTTAATCTACGTTTAAAGATCACTAGCCTTGGTGATCTATTGAACATTTTTGGGCCCGGGCTTAATAGAAAGTTTCTGAACATGTTCCATCCAGTGAACAATTATTACCACTACGGTTAGAATATTCTTGGCCATTTTCACGCTTACCTTCAAATTCTCTGTCACCAACCCCTGGTATGGTGCCTTCGTAGCCAAATTCGTAAAAGTACACAGTCGTATAATTGGCCATATCAGTAGCAGCTCTCCTGATGGGCCTGTTGAATTGATCGGCAGAAACAAACTAAAATATATATTAATTCCGTTAATTATTTTTAAAGAAGAATAATAACAGCCTAATTTAGTGTTGAAAAAAAAACAGTTCTCGACATCTCGGTGAAGTTGTAGCCATTAATGCTGATTAAAGAAAATCAGAAGATGTGGAAAACTGATAATTTGAATTCAACCCCAGAAATGTATGAACTTAAAGAGAAAGTAATTCAGGTGGAAATGAAGATAAGAAAACAACAAGGCAGGACAGTAAAACGGCAACTTGCCCTTGCAAATGACGACAATTCTGGTGAAGATGAATCCGCCTTAGAAGAATTTTCAGGCAAATATGAAAACGACTGTGATGCTAGTTGCCTATATCGCAATGAGTTATATTGTAATTCACGTGCGAGAGATCTGTCAATTTTGGTGCCATACTGAGTGTGCTGGTGTGAACTACCATTGTATAACATTTACTGAAGTTTGTTACAGTAAAGACAAGAACTCTAAGAAGACACTTTTAATCCTTTATTTTAGGGGGCCGACATGGGCACATTCATGCCTCTCGATTATTTTTGTAAACGCCTATGTTATTAAAAAGGCCTTACGCTATAATCACCTTGGAATTAAGTACAGATTTTCATAAAAATAAATTTAATAGCTACATAACTCAAAAAGTGGCAATGAAATTATCGTAAGAGATCCATCAAGATCAAATGTTTTCATACTACTATTAACTTACATCAATCAACTCTTCTGAACTGGCGGCTATAGCTGATAACTGGAAATATTCGTATTTTA
>JAEQML010055948.1:0-34966 GCA_016904865.1 Pissodes strobi
TTTTTTTTTAAGTCTACCCAGGTCTAAAATGATAAATCCTATTTCAATATAGTGTCAAGAATGATTTCAATAACCTGTTAAACTGCAAACTTTTCCCATTTGAACAAAGCAGTATTTGAACAGTTTTTTTCAGAAGAAATACCTAGATTTTATGTCAATTAAAAATTGATGACTAATGTGAAGCAAGAAATCACTTTTATAAGATAGAAGGATTAGAAAGCTCCATATACCTAAATCTTTTAGAATCAATATTAAGTATACCATTACATATTATACAAATTTATATTATAATATAAAATAATAAGGTTGTGAAAGTGACATGCCAAAAACAAATTGCTCTTACCTTTCGCCATTGTTTCCAGTCTTTGGCAGGACCTTCAGGGACACTGTTTAAAAGATTAGTTAATTCTATCCAATTCTGATTCATTTTCTCTTTTGTATAGCTTGGCGTTAATTTGCCTGTATACATTTCCTTCCTGTTTGAAATGAATTCAATCAACATTTCTTTTTGTTTGGATGCTATCGGATTTGTCCTGCTGCTTCTTTTGCCTGTATCCATTTTGTAGTCGGGAATAGACAGCAAAACCTAATATGTATGCTTTTTAATAAAACCAAACAAATTGCCGAAAACTGTTTCTCTCAAACATGAAGCGAAAATCAACGTGCAGACAAAAAAGTTAAATAAAATTTAAATAATTTTTTAGCCATGAGCCATGTCAAGTGTCAAATATTTTGTTTTGTCACGTGTTCAAAGAGACGACTGTGATTGGTAGATAATTCTGGCAACACTGTCTATCTATTCCCTGCGTTATCATTCGTTCCCCCGCGTTCAAGAATTGGGTTTTAGGCTTGCAATAGAATAGTAGTAGAACGCGTGCGAGGAATGCTCCCTGGGGAACGTTCTATTCTATCGCCGTCGAGAATAGGCGTCCTGGTGTTTACAGCGGATTGCTACGTGAACAATTTATCCTGCAATGACTATGTTGTTATTTTAGCAGGTATTAACGATAATGACATAAGGCTGGTCGTTTTACGTTATTGGCTAATAAATGTTTTCACACCAATTTAATTATTTGTAACCTACCATATAAAAATGATTTTGCTGATCTTTCCTATAAAATACAAAATGTTAATAATAAACTGTCAAGAATCACACAACGCTTAAAACAATTTTCAAAATGCATAGATTTTTTGGATTTATCAAACAGATTTTTTCAAAAACATTTTATTCATTCTACTCTTTACTTAAATAATAGCGGTCTGTCAAGGTTGGGTTATACTCTGAAAATGATTATTGATAATTTTCAAGTTAATAACTGTATTAATAATTTGATATATGTGTCCGTATCAACTGAGCCTGTAATAGATATAAGTATTTCTGACGATAGGGAAACCACTGTGCAGGAGAGTGAGCATGAACAAGCAGGTGCTTTTTTATGAACAATTTGCCTGTTGTGACAGGAACAACTGATAGTATTGATATTTCTCAATTTACCCCCGCTGGTTCTGGTTTGTCCGCGGTTCTTTTAAATGTTCAGTCCCTAAGAAATAAGTGTGATGAATTTTATGTATTTCTTGAAAGTATTAATTATCCTAGTTTAGTTTTAGTTACCGAGCACTGGTTAAGGCCGGACGAGTGTTTTTCTTTGCCAGATTATGTGCCGGTTTCCATTTTCTGCAGAGAACATTCTATTCATGGCGGGACTTTACTTTTAATTAAGAAATCGTCGGGTTTTGGCCAGTGTTTCGTATCCTGTCAAAAATTTGATAACCTTCTGATCATGAAGCAGTTTTAGCTATTTTTGATCACCTTAACGTTGAAAATAAGACTCAACGAAGTAGAGGAAGAATATTTAGTAGTGGTAATTTTTGTAAAATTCGTCAGTTGTGTCAGAATGTTAACTGGTTGGGAATAAGGCAGTCTCCAGAGCCTTTGGTATCGTTCCATTCGGTTGTACTGGATGTTTTTAACAGAGCATTTCCATTGAGATGGATCAAGCATAAGACAAGAAAGAAGAAACCGTGGCTTACGGAGGGTTTAAGAATTTCTGCTAGAAACTTGCACTGCCTTAATACCATTAAAAAGTTTTTCCTAAACAATCCTGATTTTGTATCTTATTGCAATAGATATCGTAATATTTATCGTCGATTGGTGAAAGCAGCTAAGGAACTTCACTACAGCAGTAGGCTGTCGGAGGCTAAAAATAAGCAAAAGGAATCCTGGTCTATTGTAGGAGAAGTGTGTAACCGTTCCATGCAGCATGGTTGTCGCGAAATGGATGTAGATCCCAACACATTAAATTTTATTGTAGTGTGGCTGGTAGTTTGACTGATAAAATTTCAACCTCATGGAATCCTCTAAATTATCTCGCACACGTATCTGTTGCAGATTCGTTTTGCTTTACCCCTGTTTTAGAGTGTGAGATCTATGAAGCACTTGGTGATATTAAGAATTCTAAGTCGTGTGGTGGCGATGAAATATCTTGCGAATTACTTCGAGCATTGCCTGATGATGCATTGGAGGTCTTGGCATTTGGTATCGACGATTCGTGGTTGACAGGTAAATTTCCTTCCTGCCTAAAATCAGCCAAGGTTATTCCTTTGCATAAGGGTGGCAACTTTCAGGATCCTTCTAACTATCGTCCGATATCTTTGCTTTCGACTGTATCCAAAGTAATTGAAAAGATCGTTAAAGCAGAATATGGAGTTTCCTTCAATTACACAATCTTGTATCGTCAAGGCAATTTGGGTTTCAGGGTTCCTTGGGAACCCACGATGCTATTTTTGATCTGTTCACTAGCGTTTACCGCGATCTTAATGATGGTAGGGCAGTGGCTGCGGTATTCTGTGATCTTACCAAAGCCTTTGACTGCGTTAACCATGAAATATTGCTTTCCAAGCTTGAGTTGTATGGATTTAGGGGCTCTTCCCTTGCTTGGTTTCGCTCGTATTTGGAGGATCGACGGCAGTTTGTTGTTGTGTCAGGTTGTAAGTCAACGGTTTTAGATATCGGAAATGGGGTGCCACAGGGATCTGTTCTGGGACCCCTTCTGTTTTTATTTTACATTAACGATCTTGTTAGTGTCGGGATATCTGGTCGTTTTACGCTTTTGCGGATGACACCTCTGTTGTATGGTGCAATGACTCTGTTGATGCTTTGAGACAGAATGTATCCGGAGACATATTGGAGATTAAGGCCTGGTTTGATTGTAACAAACTTTCCTTAAATATTAATAAAACCCATGTGATGGGTTTCAGATGTGACATGGCGGGGCTGAGTTTGGGCAATGAACCAGTGGATGTAAGGGTTGCTGCTAGGTTTCTGGGAGTTTTCATTGATTGTGAGGTACGTTTTAGGGATCACATTATTAACCTAAGCAAGAGATTGTCATCTGCATGTTTTGCAGTGAGAGCTGCTGTAACAGGCTACGATTTCATATTATATAAAAACCTGGTTTCTGACGGAATGGCGAAGGATCAAAATAAAAATTTACGAGGTCAATTAGAGTCGACTAAAATTGATCTATTTCTGGAGGGAAAAGAATCAAACATCATATTATTTATTAAAGTAGACTACAAAAATTAGATAATCACCACAATAGGACTAGTATTGGAAAAGCATGGAACCCAATCCATTAAACTAGGTATTCTAAAGCAAATAGATCATATTTATGTCTTGATATATCAAATGCACATGCTTTCTTTTGAACGAATTAACTTTACACACACGATATATTGTTGCAGCTGGAACCACAAAGCTTCGTTGTATATTGGTATTTTCCCCTTGGTTTTGTCCTATTATGCTGTCTTTCTAAATGGAGAAAGAAACCCTTCTTCTAATCAGTTGGCTTGTTTTCATTATTTCAGTTCGATAATACACCTTGATGGCCATCCACTGTATTCGGCCTTGTTAATTATGGTTTTTAATTGCTGATTCGAAGTATTTTGGAATCAAGAATATATTTTCGCCTTTCTTGGAGGGTTGTGTCTAAAATAAAACAACAGTGATAGATTGTTTACAGATTAGCCGAGTAATTGGAGTTTGGACTATAATGCATGCCGAGTTATATTTTAAGGTTATTTAGGGAAATCTAGCACTGTAATTATGACTTACTTTTTTGTCCACTTGATGGTCATTCTGTCGTAATTTTCTCGTTGATTTATACTTGATAATATATTGTTTTGCTCAGGTGATTGCGGAATATTTTCATTTTGGGAATGAAACATTGACGTTTGTTAGAAGTATGTCATGTCACTCCGGTTTTAAACCATAGACTACACGACCGGTGGAAAGCGCATCGGATCACTCCGTCGATATCGACTCGAGAACCACTCTAATTCGCGTTGCATTCATTGTAGGATTTAGCTATCATACGCTTGAATTTGCTGATTATATCAATATTTAGCCCTCTAGGCTTGCATATTGACGCAGTATTACACGAACTCTCCATTATTAAAGTTCGATAATATTTCAGCTCGGAGTAGATTCTAGCGACGCGAAGGAAATTGGTCTATGTTTCACATAATCTGTGGGGGATAATTTTGGCGGTATAAGTGACAGCTTTCTGGACAAGCGCGTGGTCTTCATGGTCGACACGGTTGCCAAGTTAATGCCTTATTTGGCATAATGCTATTAGTGGTGTGTGTTGATTGTAATTTTAGACTGCCGCATAACGCGTGGGTTATATATTCCCACCAAGCATATAAAAGTAGATTCTGACTGATTTAAATCATTTCGATAATGAGTCGTTTTAGCGCTTGATTTGGTGAATCCGATAGTATGACATGATACCTTTCTAGTACTTTGTCACAAATGGGGACGCTGTTGGCAACATAGTATGTTGGGCCGGCGCGATGTTAATTCTGCTAGCCTCGTCATTTCGAAGCAAGCCAATTTAGTCTTTATGTGATCTTGAAGGAACCAGTAGGTTTCAGTGCCGAGCTCTCGAAATTGGGAATTTTCGTTGAGATACTGATATTTAGTGTGAAATATACAGTGCCCTAGTTAGGGGATTATTCAACGAAGCCCTTGAGCAGGTATGTGGTCGTCGATGGTTTCTCGTCTGATGGATGATTGTAGATGAAGGAAGATTTGTAGAGTCGACCACCTGCACCCACGTTTGGGGATTTGATTTTCGAGAGCTGCCACACACTTGAACCCCGTTTAACATCTAAAGGTATGTTGTTTGAGTAAATTTGATACAGATGATTGTTTTAATCTGTTATTTGTTGAGGTTCCGTACCTGTTTCCTTCATATTTTGGCTTGATCAGCGTGCTAATTTGCCCTATTTGTTTCAGGGGTTTTTCTGTTCCTGTTCCTGTTTTCTGTTTCTGTTTTTCTGGATTTTTGGAATTTTATTTTTGGATTATTGGTTTTTATGGGCCTTCCATTGTCCTCTTACGTTCCGGTTTCCTACCTGGGTTTCGAGACTGCATACCGAGACTCCTCCGACAACACGTGGTTTCGGAGTAACCGTGAATTGACTGCGTGTCTCGCTGTCTGATTCAAGCCTCAACGTATACGGAGTGTGTCTCCTCGACCTTGACGCTCCAGTGATTCGACGAACACCTGGATCCTGGATGAACTCACTGTTGGCTTGATAACGTATCAGATAAGTCGTAAGTTAGGATATTATCTAGTATATTTTGGGACTTTTATTTTATTTCATTTTATTATTGTGTTTTATTTGATTGGTGATTTAGGGCGACTTAAATTAAAGTTTCGGATGAGTTTGCTTAATGAAAGTATTAATGGTTTGACTTGATTTAAAAGATAGCTACCTTCAAGTTATTTGGGAGTAACGAATTATTCTCAATAGTTAGCATATGTATACTGGATTATCCAGCTAATCCGGATAGTTTTGGCGTGTTATTAATTCATTTCAGCGTAGTCTTGATCGCGTGTTTTATTTTTTTCCAGCGTCGTATAATATATATATTTTTGAAACTAGCACGATAACTTCTCGCTTATTGATTAGAGTTATTTAGAGTGTAGAAGTAGAAGAAGTTATCATATTTTTGTACCGCATAGGTTGAAAACACCAATCAAGGGCATGTAAATGACACGTGATCACGTATTCGTATTTATAGGGCGCCGTAGTTATAACATAAAGTACTATTTAACATTAAACCGTTACTTTTAATATTCCATCTTTAGCAAACATTTATATATTAATTGTCATAGCTACATATACAAGAAATTCTTCTTGTAGCAATTATTTTTCTTATTTAATTCAAAAGTATAGTCACCAATACGGAATATACACTTGTTATTTTTGTTTAATTGGGGTGATATTTCTTTTTGTTTCCCCTTCCAAGTTTTTCAATAGGTTACAGCAGGGAGGAGAGCAATTCGTGGTTATTGGTCGAATCTCACTGAAGATCCAGCATCAGGGCATGGCGATAAGTTAACCGCGTGGCGCTCAGGCATTATAACTCACCACGACCCTTCTCCACTGTCTAAAAGCTGGGGGGCGCCATTGTTCCTGCACTAAAGGCTGTACCACCGATTGTGAACTTGGAGATTATTGTGAAGTTGGAGATTATTGTAAACTTGTATATTATGTAAATTAGGTTTGTATTTGTTTGGGAACTGAGCGTTACACTGCTAGGGACGCACTTGGTTCTGGAGTGGCACGAGATGTGTATTTTGCTTTGTTCGATTCACACTTGAGATACGGCATACCATTCTGGGGCATGAGTAGCCAGTATTTGCTGAATATCCTGGTTGTTCTTCAGAAGAAAGCAGTACGTTACATCGTGGGGGTTAGTCAAAGGCAATCATGTCGTCCAATTTTCATAGACAAGAAGATGTTAACATTGACATCTCTCTTTATTCTCGAGACTGCCATTTTAGCCCACAAGAACATAGGGTCGATGGAACGTCTTCCTGGAGTGCACAATACTCGTGGCGCTAATAATCTTCTTCTTCCTATCCCTACAAGCACCCTTACCAAAAAATCATTAATTTACGAAAGTAAAAAAATCTATAATCATCTCCCAGCAGATATTAAATCTCTGCATGTTTTGCGATTATTTAGAAGTCACTTAAAAAAGTTATTGGTGAGTAAGGCCTACTACACTGTGGCAGAGTTTTATGCCGACTCCTTTGACTGACATCCCTGTGCTGGCGAATGTCGAGATAAATGCTTAGGGGCTTTATCTTCGTATATAAATATTAAATTCAATATTATTTTATTTATAGTTTTTTCTCTATGTGTCTGTATTTTAAGGTTATATTTCTTGGCATTTTTAATATTGTTAGTATATAACATGTATATTGATGTTTGTTTGATGTCAATTTGTTTATTTAATGTTATTTTATTCTTTAAATTAGTTTATTTTTTAGATTATTTTAAAATTGTTTTTGTTTTGTTCCTGTATTTTATGGAATACTTTGTTTAATTATTTTAACCTGCTTTGTGAATGAGAACATTATCTTGCACTAATAAAGCATCTTTGACTTTGACTTAATAGTTTTACTGCCATCTATGTATTCACGTTGAGTAGTCGATCGCACATAGTGTGATTCAATTCTCGGTATTGAGTTAATGTGATTTGTTATATCTTCTTTGAGATTTGGATCAAGTTGTAGGTGATGATTGTGTTTTCCTCGATTGTCCTCTTGTAGAAATCCATTTTCGCCCATCTTATGTCTTACAGTGTGAATCATCTTGTCGGATATGCCTAAGGTGTTTTTATAAAATGTTTTGCAAACTCGTACTGGCAAACCATTTACCGTGAAGTAAAAAGCCTGGTTCGCATTTCTAGGTCTTTCAGCATTAGTATATCTGTATCGCGGAACTATGTTTTTCATGCATGAACCAACAAATGCAAGTTGCTTATTGATATCCCCAAGTTTCCAGCAACTGTTGAATATTGCTGTTCGATCTTCCGTATCAATATTATCACCACATTTTAATCGACAGTTCTCGGGACAAGTTGATTTCGTTTTTCTTTCTGGAATATGTTTTTTGGATTTGGATACTGACTTATAGGCTTTCCCGCTATTTCGAAGTTTTTTGGCCTTAATTTGCTTCCAAGCTTCGGGATTTCTAGAACGTTTTCTTCCTTTCTGAACATTCTCTTTAAGATTTTCTTCATCTGTAGACGACTCTAAAGAATTATCGGAAGATGAACTCGAAGACGTACTACTTTCAGGCATAGCGAAGCTTGTTGATGGTATATCTTTTAAAAAAGTGTACCTAGTTTTATAATTTTCCTGTGAATAAGTCGGATCAGAATCGATGTGATCAAGATCACTTTCATTTGAGTTTATCGGAGTGATGCGGTATTTGTTCGTTACATCTGTACAGCATTTTCGTTTTATTTGTAATTTGGTGAGACACTCTTTGTCTACCTCAACAGTAAATGATTGAGTAACCTGAAATACAAATAGAACCGTGAAAATTTTGAATATTTTTTGTAAATTGGTTTGAACTTACTCCCACATCCAAACCTTGAATTACATTATTTTCATTGTCCATCTCCATAATTGGATGATCCGTTTTTCTTTAGGGCGCTCTGGATCTACTTCAACAGAATCATTAAAGGTCTGAAACAGAAAATATTAACTTTTTGGAGGCCTTTATTATAATGGTTCAAACTTATTACATCCAAATATTTAGAATTTGCTTCGATGCCTTCCAAACTGACATGTTCTGATTTTTCTTGAAGACAAAAAACATCATTAAATTATAGAATAGCGATTTTTTTAACTTACCAGCTCCAAATCTTCACTATTATTATCTTTTATGCCTTGATTTAAAGTCAAATTTTCAGTTTTTTTCCCATACTACACTCTTCTGCCTCAATAAATTCGTATGAAGTCTAAAACATAATCATTTTTAAAATTTAAAACGCCTTTTTTCAAAAAAATATTAATTTACCACAATGGAGTCTATATTATTGCCCTGTTCGATGTCCTGATCTAAACCAATACGATATTCCTGTTGGTTTTGAAATTGTAAAAGTAAGGCTTCCTGAAAGAAAAAGATGTCAATTAAAAATTAGAAAACGACGCAGCAGAGGAAAGGCAAACACAGATAAAAACTCAAAAAAGGATACAGTATTTACCTTTTGGAAGGTAGATCTTGCCGTATCTACCATTCTGCGAGCTCTTTCAGACATCACGACGGTTTTCTAAGGGAAAAAGAAACACCACATCCTAATGTTTAGTACTAGATAGGCCTAACTCTAAATACTGAGAGGTATAAGTTGTCATAATTTAAATCTAAAAAGCACTAAGATCTAATGTACTTTTATAAATTGGCAAAGCTTACATAAAGTTAGTGAAAAAGAGGCACATTTCGAGATGATTATATGAATGTGCTTATAATTTCAGTAATAAAAGGGCATAAACATAAATACGTCTTCATAATTGCAGCACTTTTAAATATAAAAAAGAACTAACTAAAAATAGTCCCCAATCTCACTAAAAATTTAATTATTATTTACCTCACAATTTATCAAACAAAGGCACAATCACAAATACGCCGTCAAGAAATACAACCTCTTCAGTATAGTGTTAGTATAATCAGAGTATAACAAACCAACGAGTAGCGACATAAAGCGTCGGCACCTTTGATGTTCAAGGGACCGATTCCGGCAGAGCCGATGACAGATGGACTTCATATTTGTAAACTGCTCAAACCATGAAGTGGCTCGAAAGGAAGCAACTCGACGACTACACTATAAAAAACTTGAAGTGGAAAATTGATCATTTTTCATATTTGAATCCGATTCCGTAAAGCTTTTCTATAATATAGTGGTTTTTCCTACTTCCTGTCACCCTTGTCGATAATAATTTCTGAAAGCTTTCATTATAAAAATATATATTACTTATATTTCTTCTACGATTTGTTGATAAAGGAATCTCAATAGTTCTTGGGATTTTATTTAAATTTTTAGTTTCCTTTAATGAGGGCGCGTTGAGAGAAAAATAAACCCCTCTGTATTTCATGATTTCATTTATCATGTTAAGATGTTGATATGTCAATTTTTAACCTAAATAAAGCACTTTGAGCTTACACCCGCTTGGTTTGGAGGCTATTGAAGAGGTGTAGCAGAGGTTTTTGATAGGTAGTAGAAAAAGATATATTGTACGACGTTTTCAGCGGTTCTCAAATAGACATTTCTTTTTCAGCAACTTCTTGTTATTATTAATAGTAGGTACTCCATTTCTTTAAATTACGATGTCATATTTACAAAGGTATTGGGTATATTTTTTGAACCATTGAAATGTGGAGGAAAATTAAAACTTGCTACAGCACAAACAAAAAGTTTTTATTGATTCTGTAACTGTTATCGGTAGGCTAAGGAGATGTAAGTCAGGAGTACTTAATTACTTACCCGAGTTGCCTTAAGGGATGCTAGCCCTCATACCCACTGTTATGAAGACAATGGTGTTAAATTATTAATTTAAATAAAAGACAACAATTTTCACTAGTCTAACAACGTTTATTAATTAAAGGTTATTGAAAGTAAATTTGCGGCGTAGATTTCAGTAGAAATGCAAAAAAATGTTTAATTTCAAAGTTTAGTAAACAAATTTTGACATACGTGTACAACTAAAAATAATAAATTACCACCTAAAGGCAAGACTAAGCCATCCCAGGGAGGGATGATTGACTATGTCCTCTATACCTAAGGCATGGCTCGAAAAAAAAACTATTACTGAATGATGGTCTAACATTAGCAACCTCTCTTGTAAAGAGTAAGAGAGCACCTACATTCCCGCCGACCTTGTTCGATCCTCCTCCGTCTCGGTACTCTATTTACATTGTTGACAGATATATTCGGTAAAATTCCTAGCAGAAGCATTTAAAGGGATAAAACTTGAACTGTCTTACCAGGGACATGAACTTCGGTTAACTTAAATACTAGCTTTATAAATAAACATTATGGTAACAATTTACCGTTACATAACCCTACTAATAAACCATACAATATTACTCGAAGCAATGAGCACAAATTAACAATACCATATCTAGATCAAATAACTTTAAAAAAAATTGCTTTAAGAGAACACACACACAGCTCTAAACGCTACTATTTACATACATACATACATAAGTTTTCATAAATGTGGGTAAATTGTTATGAAATGAAAAATGCAATAATTTTTTTTCAACTATACATGTGTGAGGATTTTGAATTTCCGAATGCATTTTTTATGAGAACTATTACATTTGAGATGTCTATTATTAAATTTTAAAGTATAAAATATTTTTAGTCTTATAAATAGTTTTAATACAAAGAGCTTGGGAAAATTTCAACAGGTATGGAGAAATTGAAGTTTTTCAAATATATTCACTAAATAATTAGAATTTTTTTCGCCTGTAAATATGTTCTTAAACTGCTAGTTGAAAATACTTTCAAGGCTGTATATAAAATGAACCCACTTTTCTGGTGGTGATGATAAATCACCAAAAGTACCTTTAATTGCATTAAAAGCTTTAAAATGAGACAGAAGTTTGTCTTCATCAATACTAGTACATTCTCTCCTAAAAGCATAGCAAATGTCACATGAATGTACTTCCAGACACCTTTTCATCAAATATCCACAGACATGATAGCATTCTGTGTTGAAACGGTTTCTTTACGGTAATTGCAATCAGGCAAGGAAATTGCTGCAGTTGATGTTTCCGACTCCTTCTTAATAATTTCTACCATGTCCATGGATTTTAAAATAATGAGAACATCATCTAAATCCTCCCTACAATAATTCATGTGATGTGAGTGGAAATAAATCTGCAAAAATAATTTTCTGAAGGCACTTTGAAACTGTATTGGTGTGGGATTTATGCAATTGTCTCCCTCTTGCCTTACACTTCCAAAGCAATTTTCTAAACAATCAGTCTTCTGGTTTTAAAATATTTATACCAACATTTAAAAGTTTTTGCCATAAATTGAGAAGACCTCTTATTGTAATAGACCAACATTTAATAATCTTGACCATTTTTGTTTAATACCTTTAAATTTGGCAAAAAATCCAAAGCTTCGTTTAAAAATTCCAACTGTGAATCAGATCTGTCAAATACATTCTTAAATTTATAAGAATTATTTAATGATAAGGAGTTCAAGATATCAAACAGATTACTAGATTTTCTACAATATAAATTGTTGCAAAAGCTTCATTTGGAAGTGCACCCAAACTCATGTATGTATTTATACCACTGGCAATTGAGTCGAGTCGCTCAAAAATTGAACGGCATAACTCGCTCTCATTTTTCAAAAGTTGTGGGATTAAGGTGAGAAATAGTGAGTTTAGGTGCTCACCTGTAGAACTGCTTTTTATCGGAATTATATTTATTTATTATAAACGTTAGTAACATTTTAAAGTATTACAGAAAAATTCTTATCCTAAGATTTTCTTACGAACTAAAAATTTAAACCTAGATTTACTAGTATCAAAAACATCAATATGTTCACAATGTTTATTTATGTGCATTGAAATTCTATTTATTGGGCTAAACAACATATACCATGTACGACAGTTGGGTATATGAAGAAGAGAATGATTACGAGTCTGTCGAGCTGGGACATGAAGGCGAAATAAAGACAAGCATTCAGGGCTTTTAACGAAGCCATTAAGAACATTAAAAGCAAAACAGACATCATAATATTCTCTTCTTTTGCTGAGCTCAGGAATATCAAGGTATATCATAGTTTGCTCAACATTAAGTAAAATACCTTGACACAGTAATTTGTATTTACAATATTTAATAAATTTGTATTGTACCATCTCTAGGCGGTTTGCATGTACCTGATAATATGGTGACCAAACAATGTTTGAGAATTCTAACAGTGATCGGACCAAAGAAGTGTACAAAGTTTTGACTGCAAGTAAATTCATAAAATCCCCACTACCTCTTTTAATGAATCCAAGCATTCTATTAGCCCTCCCAATGATACTGTCGAAGTGATCCGTAAACGTAAGCTTTGTGTCAAGGTAAACACCAAGATCTTTGACTACAGATACTTCAGAAAGAGTGGTAGTATTGACAATATATTGAGCCTGTATTGGTTCCATTAATCTGCTAAAGCGCATAAAATAACACTTGGACACATTTAGATACATGTTGTTTTTAAGACACCAATTGGAAATTGTATTCAGATCAGTTTGTAATATAATTAGGTCTTGTAAAGATTTTATTTGACGATAAAGTTTCAAATCATCAGCAAACAGCAGGATAAAGGATGTTATTAAATCAATTAAGTCATTAATAAATAGACAAAACAAGAGAGGACCCAGATGCGAACCCTGAGGCACACCAGAAGTTACCTCAATGACTCTAGATAAAAAACCATTTAACTTCACCTGCTGTTTTCTATTAGATAAATACGACTCTAACCATGAAAGCAAAGGTCCCGATATACCATAATGAGAAAGCTTATTTAATAGAATTTTATGACTGACTTTGTCAAAAGCTTTACTGAAGTCTGTGTAAATTGCATGTACCTCTGTGCCATTTGCAAAACATTCATTTATATAATTAATGAAAAGAAACAAATTAGTATCTACAGAACGACCCGAAATAAATCCATGTTGTAAGGTTGTAATAATATTGGTAAAAACCTCGGCTAAAATTGTCTCAATACAGTGTTCAAACAGTTTAGGTATAGCTGATAAGATACTAATTGGTCTGTAGTTTTTGACATCGTTCTTTGAGCCAGATTTAAAGCTAGGACATACATATGACAATTTCCAGACCTCAGGAAAGATGCCAGAGCTCAAAGATTTTTGAAAAATATGGTATAAAGGAAGATACAATGAAGATGAACAGTATTTGAGCACCTTGTTAGGAACCCCATCAGGACCCGGACCCACAGTGACGTCTAAATCATTCAACGATTTCTCAATATCAACAGCGTTCAAGGAGACCTTGGAAATGTGAGAAGATTCATAATTTTTGTAAGTGCTTTGGTCTTGTATTGAGACATCGATTGGATTATACACTGATGCAAAAAAGTCTGCAAATAAGTTGGCTATTTCAATACCATTTGATGCACTTTCCGCATCAAGAGACATCACTGAAGGAATAGATCCATGGTTGGTCTGAGAACACACAAATTTCCAAAAGGTTTTAGGATTATCATTAATGCTACATTCTGCTTCAGTTATGTACCTTTTATAACATTCATCAGCCAAAGTTTTGCACTGCCTACGCAATAAGTCGAAAGTACAATAATCAGCTGGGAGGCCTGATAGTTTGTATGGAAAGTTGCTTGAATGGTGCTGTTTAATGGGGACATACATATCAAAACAGTCAAAAAGAACACTATAAAAATTACTTACAGTTACTTCTAAGTTTTCATCCATAATATCAGACCAATTGACGGATAAAAGGTGATTATTTATTAAGTTAAAGTTAGCAGAATTAAAGTCGTAAAAGTAAGTATTTGAATACTCTAAGTATTTGGTATTTTTAGACTCAACAATTATTTCTAAAGCTGGATGGTACAAATCACACTTAACTAGTCCTAAACATTTATTGATTGAGACAATATTGAAATTTGCAAAACACAAATCAAGAATTGAAAGATGGTCGTTTAGTATACTATTGTATTGAGATAGACCCAAATAAGCAGTATAGTCGCACAATAAAGTTTCCTTATCAGTTCTTACGTTACTGGGTTTAAGACCTTGATAATCACCGGCACATGACCATGAGATACCCGATAAGTTGTAATCACCCATCACAAACACATTATCAAAATCTTTACATGCAGATGAAACAGATTTGAGATGATTCTCTAAGTATGATATGCTTACATATGAAGGAATGTAAACACACCCAACACAGTAGGTCAAATCACCGCACTTAACCGATACCCACGTTTCTTCAAGCGTTGGATTGGTAACCGGAAGTCGGTGCGACTTCAAACGACGGTCCACCGCCAGGAGAACTCCACCTCCAGAACTTTTAGCACTGTTATCATTGTTTCTGTCAGTCCTGTACACAACATATCTTTGATCGAAGAATACAGCATCTTGGATGGTTGGATCCAACCAGGTTTCAGTAAGTGCAATAATCGAGTATGATTCAGTTAAAACAGAGAGAAAGAAGTCCTTTAGTTTTGTTTTAAGGCCTCTAACGTTTTGATATATAATGGAAATAAAATTTAATTCGGTATCCTTTCCATGTCTAGTTGTCGAAAATTTGCTGCATTGGGAGGTCTAATAGAACGACGTGGGCGGAACTCTGTGTGCCAGCAGGCCACAGGTTGGGATCCAGCAAACCTTTCAAAAGTGACTCCTTTACACCGACCTTGAATGAACTGACATCCTCATTTCTATCCAACAAAACGCATTGGACATCCTGTATACATAACTGATTTTTAATGTACTCAGTGATTTGCTGTTCGGTAGTATTCGGGTCGCACCTGCCGATATACAGCCATTGACGACGTTCACCCGCTGCAAACACTTTATCATTAGTGCTGGTGCCAATAATGATTGGTAGCTTGCTAAGTCGGTCTGGTTTAGCCTGAAGATTGGAATTTGAACCATGCTTACCCTGGTTACTAGGACGGGCCGGTTTTAAAGCTGCTGCAGGTTTAGAGATTAACTTTCTGCTAGTTTCAGGTTGAGCAAGATTTATATATTTGTCAAGAGTGTCCTGGGTTGAGGCCTGCAGTAATGCATGTGAAACATTTTGCACAGACACTGGCTCCTTGGTTTTAGGATCAGATTCAAGAAGTTGTTGTAGCTTGATTTCAAAACTTGATAACTTAGATTCAAGCTGCATGTTCTTAATCTCTAGCTCATAGATCCTTTTTTCATGGGCATTAGAATCAAGATTTGCATTGACCTGCGTTGGAACACCGAAAGCCTCAAGCTTGGAAGTGAGCGAGTTGGAAATGGTTTCACAAAAAGTCTCACATACGTTTTTTAGTTGAGATTTCGCATCATTTAACCAATCAGTAGATAAGACTTGTGGTTTCGTAACATTGGGTAGACAGGACTCACAGGCAAATAGCATAATTCTAGACTTCATTTGTGTAACCTGCGCTTCAGATGCTGTGAATTTGGAGCAGGACAAGCAATGAGCATTATTACAAAAATCACAAATGATTTTGAATTTAATTTCTTTTTCTGAGAGGACAGCATTACATTTGGAACATGACATCATTAAAAGTCTAAAACTTTTAAATTCGTTGGAAAGACCAATAAGTTCCAGCACTCTAAACTCGTTGGCTAAAAAATGCGTGATACTGATAAGCTCGTAAATATAAATATTTCGTTTTTTGTAGCCTGGAATTCCAAACTGTTATTGTTCGGATTTTGGTATTTCTATTGTTCTACAAAGAAATTGCGGTAAACAAGTACAAATTGTAATGTGGCCAAAAAGAATAAGACCAATGTGTAAACATTCACAAGATGCACTGCTAGTGAAAAAATCAGGAAAATTAACACAGGTTTACTATTGATAAACAGAGAAATTCGCGGAGCAGATATTCGCCGTGCGACCGTGACTCGACTTGACCAAGAACACATAGAAACATTTAATAAATGACCAAGACGTTTTTCTACCCTAAAAGCAAAATGTGTGCTTAAGATACTGCGGGTGGCCTTAGTTAAATGACATGGGTCAAAAATATAGAACATATTCTCACCTCCTACCTAAAACTCTGTATTTTTAGGTGTAATTTCTAGACATTTAGTCAAATCAATAAAGTTCGAGCCCATGTCACTTGCTATGCCTTCCACTTTTAAATATATATACTTTAAATTTAAAATACAATCTTCTAAAATAGCACGAAGTTTATCACCCATCAATACAAAGGATGCAGTGTTTATCCTTATCAGTCATTGTCATCATTTTGATTTCAAGGGCCTTATATATTGATTTATTATGTAGTTCTAGTTGACATTTCAGCTCTTCGGCATGTATAGTTGGTGAAAGGTGAGAATGTAGAATTATCTTTTCTTATATTGATTGGTTGAATATCATCCAAATTCACCCATTTTGTTTCTTCATTTTTTGAAGACCTGAAAGTGATAATAATAATGAAGGTATTGTTGATACAGTATTAACAACAAGCATAAGGTTATTTAATTGCAGTCAAACAATATCATGTTAGTACCAATAAAGTGTCTGACAAATATCAATTAGTACAACTCAGATAAAAACTGGAACTATTTATGTGACCAGTAGATACTTTCTATTGGGTACATAACTCATAAAACCGGTAGTGTTTTAGTACATATTGTTTATTGAATTGTGATTATAGGATGAGGTGAAATATCTGAATTTTGAGTACCTATCAGGGTAATTACTGTTTTATAACTGACTTGTAAATAATAAATCCAACCAATAAAATTTTTCTACTCATGGAATTCAACATGATGTTGCTAAATTCAGTGATAATGATTAGACAAACGCAATAGCTATAACAGTTTGTGCCATTAGAAACAATACTGTTGCAAAATGCAATAGAAATCATCTAACATTTACGTTCGGACTTATTTGCTGTATAATATCCATTGAGCAAAATAAGTTAAAATTTGTCAAGGCGCCAGATGTTTATCTGTTATCTTTATCTGATTTACATATACCTGCATCTCTATTTCTCCATTCCTCATCAGCCGACAGAATGTGTTCCTGTCATAATCCTGATGTTTAGATGTCACTTTTGTAATCATAGGATCGCCTAGTTTTTTAGATAGAAACAAATGAAAAAGTAAATAATTTTCGTAGAGACGCCAGAGTGGCAGGTTGAAAATCCATTAAAAAAGCTTTAATTTTAATATTTCCAGTTATGTTGAATTGGGTTTAATTTAGCAATTATTATTAGCCATACTGGCATGTTTGTTAAAGTTGATTGATATTCAGTAATAAAATTAACTCTAGTTATACCGACACATAGGGTTTCATTCGTCGGTAGGTCCTTCGAGGTATAGTATTTTAAATTTCAAGTTAGGGCAGGAAAAACAAGTAAAGAGTGAAATTATACTTCTATAATTACCTTGCCCTAACAAATACTGATACTTTGATTTTTTTATGTCAATGAGCAATTGCTATAAAGATTTACCTGCAAGGATCTTGATTTTCTTTGGTAGTTCTTGAGATGAATCTTGGCTTGTCCTAAATACCCACTGTAGATATTTACCAAATATTGTAGGACTTGCATCAGGTACGAAGTGCTTTCTTGCAGAGGTTATCTTAGAAAAATACATTTCTTCAAAGAGAACTTCACATAGTCTATATGCCATCATCTGTTTAACTGGTTTATCCAGTATATCACTTCTAATAGAAGCTTCTGTCCAGACTTTGACACTGAAAGAAAAATTTCATTAGATCTACCTATGATGACTGTAATTTATAAAACTTAAAAAAAATTATTTTAACACAAGCTTGGTCATTTTGCAATTTTTGATTACAATACAGGAGGGGTAGAGATTTTAAGCTTGCCATTATACCCAGAAAATGAAGCATTTATTTCATGTTCAATGTCAAGGCACATGGTATTGCAGTTTTGGAATGCCAGCTAAGTTCTGCATGTGATATCTTTTACAATTCGCAATCAAAATGTAAGTGGACTTGAATTAGACATCTACACATTTGGCAAAACTAGAGTACTTAGAGCAAAACCTCCAAACGTCAAGTGTGATGTAATTTTGTTATAAGTTTATCGATATAAACTCGTCTATGAACTTGCCGAGGTGGTCATTTGAGATATATTATATTTCATACCTAATTCCCATGTTTTAGTTTTACAATAAAGGCATAAAGTTCAAAATATTCCATTAGCTTTTCGTTGTATCCAAATAACAAAATAGTCAGTTCTTATTGAGACACCCTCTATATATGGATGCTATATTTGCGTAGGTACAATACATATTATGTTTAATAAAATAAAACAGATACAAATTAAACGTTAACAAAAATCTTACAAGAAAATATGTCTCTTAAGAGGTTGGGTTATCACATAAAAGAACTAAATAATGCTGATTTAGTTACGGTGTTTTAGAAACAGAATCAAATAGCAATTCTGCTAATTTCTTTTTTGACGATAACCTGAATTTTTGTTTAGGAAGATACTAATTATCGTTTTGGAATTATTGGTTAAGGTAAGTTTTTTTGGCAACAAATAACTGTTCCCAACTTGATGCCTAAATATTCATAATTCCCAACTAGCTCATTGTTATTGGAGGGCCAACCTACAATGATGTTTTTCTGTCTATTTTCAAAAAATCCTTAATCCTTTGTTTGTAGTAAACTCCTATTCATTGTCTTTTATACAATAGTAGCAGACATTGATTCTATTTTTTTTTTTCCGCGAATTAGAAATCGTTGAATTCGTTGGTTAGGTTCTCTTTTTAGGTTACTATGAAAATTGTCAGGCATACTAAACATAAAACCCAGGCCTTACAACATATAACTTCTACAAACTAATACAGGCCGGAATAATTTAATTCCTTTACAATAGAATTATTTTGCTGGAAATTGCTCGAAGATTCTTCATGTGAGAACAGCATAACAAATTTTATAGGAACATACTCTAAATAAGAAAGACCATTTTTTAAGCAAATATACGGGTGCATTATTATTCTACTTTTGAAATTTTTTGCTCAATGTAGAATGTGGAGATATAATGTTGTTGGATAAATACACATTACATGTACCTAACGTCTTTTGGAATTCAATTTATCACTTATAATTGTACTTTTTCACTTACTCCTGTATCAAAATTTATCTATTCTTCAAGAGCAATTACTAACAATTAATTTAAATTTCAATATAAAAAAAACAACCATTATATTGAGGATTAGTGTTAGTAGCTATGTACTTACCGGTGATAATCTTTAGAGGAAATTTGAATTTGCCATCTCCAGACCTAATTGAACAGGCACGATATGCACAATAAATACCTGGCATGATTATACACTTATTCAGTTTTAAAATTTTGAAATTACGACACAATTCAGAACTAAAACGCACTTATCAGAATTCGTAATTGACGCGCTACAACAAAAGTCAGTTTGACGGAAGGACTTCATATTTCGCACATGCGCAGCAAAATTTGGGCCCCCAGCTGTCGCTACTCGTTGGTTTGTTATACTCTGGCACAGCTTATACCGTACCGAATCAGTTATTTAACTCTCCACGTGTTTTGAAGCAATAAAATCCAACCAATAGGAGCATTTTCCTCATATTCTGGGCGTCTGCAATTTGCCGAATTATATGAGGGCGACTTCGTTTATTTATGAATAACAGTACCGGTCTGGTGTCCAATGTAGTGTTATCTTTTTCTATTCCGACAGTTTGCCGAATCGAAGAGACATAAAAGGATGCCGCACCTGGTTGAGTCGGAAACTGAACACACCGCACAGCGTTGGACTTTCGATTTTTTGACAAGAAGCAGCAGGTTACGTTCTTAGATTGGATTATTTGCGTGTTATTATTTGTGCTCGATTATTTATTTATTTAAGTGTGTTAACTTTTTAGACATTTAATCATTAAAGTATTTTCATTGTTAACCATGGTCGTATACGTTGTTTTGTCTGCAAAGGGTACAAGAAAGCCAATCCAGCTTCAGGATATTTTAGTTTTCCGAAAGATGAAAGGTTGTAAATAGATGTTTACATTAAGTATTGAGATTAAAGTATAGTTCATTCATATCACATTGCATGATAAATTAATATTCTTCGTCGATAATTGTTTGGCTCCCTTCTGCAGGAAGTTTAACTTTTTAAACTTGAGACATAAATTGTAGTTTTGTCTAGCCTCTTAGCATCCCATAATAAAAGCAACCAATTTAGAACCGTCACACTAATATTACAAAGGTTGTATGTAAATTTAATTAGAAATAAGTAGTGAACAATGTCACATACCTACAACTATATACAGTGACTCACAGCTTAAATGATGCAGTCGCTGTTTAAAAAAACTAACCATCCTCAGTGGCTCAACATTTATTTTGACAAAACGACAAATTGAGAACAAATTAATCCATCTCTTCTAAAATGTCTAACATAAGTTTTTGCTTCAAATATGCCATACTTAAATAACAATAAATATTTACCCAAATTATGTGCGATTTTAATGTCACAGCCTAAATGATGCAAATGAAACAAAACGGCACAAAATTAATCAATTTAAAATTTACAAAGTAGGCGTTGCATTAGCTTCTTATTGCAATTGTTTTTTATTTAGTTTGACAATTCAAAGCAATTTTTTGATCAGTAAAACGAAGCTGTTTAACAATGGGTCGTCGAACTACCATTACTGAAAGAAATTTAATCATTACTCACTACAG
The DNA here is from genome assembly GCA_016904865.1 of Pissodes strobi. NCBI lineage: Eukaryota > Metazoa > Arthropoda > Insecta > Coleoptera > Curculionidae > Pissodes > Pissodes strobi. The sequence goes on from JAEQML010055948.1 coordinate 21,269, forward strand.
AAATGGATATAGCCAAAGAGACATATCCAAAATGGTAAATAAATGTTCGTCAACTGTTCAGCACATAATTGAACGTTACCAAAATGAAAATAGAGTCGAGAATAAATCAAAGTTGGCTGCAAATAAGATCTTCAACGAACGTGAGGAAAGATGGATTGTAACAGAAATAGCAAATAATCCTAAAAAAAGTGCACCAAAATTGCGCGATGAGGTGGAAAGACAGTTTGGAAAAAGGTGTAACCCCGAAACAATTCGACGGATATTGCGATAAAATAATTTACATGGTCGAACTGCTCGAAACAAACCTTTTATTAGTCAAAGAAATCGGCGCGTAAGGTTAGAGTTTGCTAGAGAACATGTAAGCAAAGATTTGGACTTCTGGAAATCAGTAATATTTGCTGATGAGACAAAAATAAACCTATTTGGGTCCGATGGAAAAATATCAGTGTGGAGAAAGCCTAATGAAGAACTGAAATTAAAAAATATGAAAGCTACGATAAAACACGGCGGAGGAGGAGTGATGTTATGGGGCTGTATGTCGTCTGCAGGCAGTGGCGTAGCGTGAGGAAAAAATTAAGGGATGCAATGAACAAAAAGTGGAAAATGCGCCGCAGACGAAAAAAGGAGCGAAAGGTGGAATTCCCTCCGAGCGATAGCTGCGATGATCGTTCAGCGATCGTCGCTGCGACGATCGCGCTTAGACTGATACTGTTGTACCTTTATGGAATCACTTTCCTCCAAGCGACAGCCTCCGGCGATAATCGCCGGGGGCAGCGTTCGTCGCAAACTGCCTTCTCCGAGAGCAAATATAGTCGCTGCGACCAACGACTTTTCCTTAGTTTAAACTGAGGTCGATTCAATCTGAAACATTTTCGGAATTTTTTATCGTCAGGCTTCAAATGGGTTTGTATCAATTGAGTGAAAAAGCCCTCCTCCGGTCTAGAGATATACAGCATGTCCCCGGATGGGGTTAACAAGAGGACAAATGGACTAAAAATTGAAAGATACGAAAAAAAGTTATTCTTGATAAAAGTTTTTGCTTCCTCTAAAACTAAGAACTGCCCAAAAATAATACCGTATATTATACAGAGCCATCACGAATTAACAATACGTGTAATTTTCCAAGAGTAAACTACGTGATTTTATTTTTTTTTAATAATGTTAATCAAAAAAGTTGATTGCAGATAAATTATTGAAATGCAGGAATAGTATTAACAATTATACAGGGTGCTACAAATTCGTTTCTTTGTATGGGTAGAGCAAAGCTGCGCAATTTAAGGATGATTGGCATGCCGTCAAATAGCTTAGAAATTTCCGTCTACTTCCGGAGATATCCGTAAAAAATCGAAAATAATCTATTTTATTTTTATTTTTTCCTGCCTTTGTTTGAAAAGATAAAGTAAAATAAATGTCACATTATTGTTGCCACTTTTTCTCCTCTACAAGCTGGCGATATCAAATTTTAAATCCGACGTTTCGCTTTTGGATCCTCCTCATCAACTTAATTTTCTTAAATAAATAATAAATTTTTAAAAAGCCTTTGGTCTCCTAAAACCAACGATGTATCGCACTTATCAATAAATCAACAAATCTAGATTTTTTCCATAAAAGATAATGTGTTAGACAGAGATGGGGGATCTTTTCTGACCCGATTTCACTTATGACAATATTTGTTACCACTATCGGACTAGTCTGGTACATCGTTGGTTTTGGGAGACCAAAGGCTTTTTAAAAATTAGATAAAAAAACCCAGGTCCGTATTTAAAAAAAAATAAGTTGATGAAGGGGGCTCGAAAGCGAAACGTTGAATTTAAAATTTGATACCGCCAGCTTGTAGAGGAGAAAAAGTGGCAATAATAATGTGACATTTATTTTACTTTGTCTCTTCAAACAAAGGGAGGAAGAAATATAAAATAAAAGATGATTTTTCAGTTTTTTACGTATATCTTCGGAAGTAGACGGAATTTTCTAAATTTCTCGACGGCATGTCAATCACCCTTAAATTGCGCAACTTTGCCCAAATTTAATCGACGTCGTATCTCGTACGGCTTTCGAGATACCCATACGAAGAAACGAATTTGTCAGTGGCGTAACTACACCCCCGCCAGCCCCCGCAATCCGCCGCCCAGAGGGGCCCTAAAAAGGAAAAGCTCTGGAATAAAAGGGCGCCGAGAGGGCCCCCAAAATAATTTGCGGGGGGGGGGGGTGGGGTTCTAGTTACGCCACTGGAATTTGTAGCACCCTGTATACTTGTTAATACTATTCCTGAATTTCAATAACTTATCTGCAATCAACTTTTTTGTTTAACATTATTAAAAAAAATAAAATCACGTAGTTCACTCTTGGAAAATTACACGTATTGTTAATTTATGTTCGTTCTGTATAATATAAGGTATTGTTTTTTGGGCAGTTCTTAGTTTTAGAGGAAGCAAAAACTTTTATCAAAAATAACTTTTTATCGTATCTTTCAATTTTTAGTCCTCTTGTTAACCCCATCCGGGGACATACTGTATATCGTATCGACCTCATCTTCTAGAACCACACACATTTGAGGTATGCCATCATCTTCGGCTTCTTCATACATCATATAAGCCGCAAGTAGTTTGCTACTCCGCTTTAAACTAATTCCAATTTCCAATGACCTGACTGACACAGAACGAACGAACAACTAATAGGAAAATTACCGATACTCGCTTGAAATTTAATGTCGCGAACGCTGGTTGGAAAACATACCTATAATCACTACGCGATTATCGTCAGCGATAGCCGCTCCGAAGGAATTCCACCAAGAATCGCTGGCAATATTAACGCTGATTGGCTAAATTTTCTCGCCATGTTTGAACAAATTTCCTCATTCTTGGTGATGAAACTAAATAAAATATTACTAATATCTATTCAAATTAGTATAACCCTAACTAATCCACACTAACCCAGCACACAAAATTCCGAATTCGTATTCTACTAAACGCGGAAATCAACAATAATTATTATTCAACCCTATTTTATTTCAAATAAGACGGAAATTTTCATCTAATGTCTGAGACCGCATCTAAACTTTGCCAATATTTGTTAATATGTTATTAACTATTACCTTTTTTTATGTCATGGGATATAAAAATGAATCAGCAAAAAATAAGACCTACATCATTAGCAACAAAACATTTTGTGTGCTTACTCACTATTGAACAACAAAAGCGGAGACAAAAACATAGAAATTAACTTTTAAAATTGTATGATTTTTTTTATGATTTAATAATTTGCAATTTGCCACTAAAAGGTAAATTACTGAAACATGTACGGAATAGTTTTTCGATAATACAGTCACATTTCTCACCAGAAAACGCCCATGATAGAACAGCCGAAATGCGACGAGATGTGTTTATTCAATCGCATCACCAAGAACTTAAAAGTTGCCACAGTTTAACCTCTCTCCTAGAGAAGGTTCATTGACTACTCGCGGACAACACAATGTTATTTCCCGGCCGGTTTATGTGAGATACACCGACGCATCCTTGCATGGCATTTTTCGTTCGCTCCAGGTTTCGTTGGATCGGGGTGGTCGCGGTCGATCAGTTTAATTATTAAATATTTTGTCTCGATAGGTATTAGTTATGTACTATGCAGAAGAATTCTAGAACAAGCAAGATGAATGGAAATTTATTGTATAGAAATAAAAATAAAAGACAACTGAATATTGTGGAATTTGAGATTTTCTAAAGGGATGCGACGCATCACTCGCATCCATGCACGCTACGCCACTGTCTGCAGGAGTAGGTAATATGCATTTTATTGAAGGCAATATGAACCAATATATGTATTTGGATATATTAAGACAGCATCTCGGAGCTAGTGCTCAAAAATTAGATCTTAATAACAATTACCAGTTTTATCATGACAACGATCCAAAACACACGTCATACCGGGTTCGTAGTTGGTTGCTTTATAACTGCCCAAATGTTATTAAAACACCAGCCCAGTCGCCAGATTTGAATGTTATTGAAAATTTGTGGTTGACATTAAAAAATAAGGTAAATAGTGTCCCAATATCAAATAAAAATCAACTGAGAGCAAAAATTACGGAAGCTTGGAACACAATTTCCCCAGAGTACACTAGGAAGTTGGTCGAATCAATGCCGAGACGTCTACAGGATGTAATTGCTAATGATAGAGGACCGACAAAATATTAGTAGTCGCTTTTCAATTCCTGGAGTTTTTTTTTTCTTTTTTTTTATTACTTTTATAGTTTGCATCATTTAAGCTGTCACATTAAAATCGCACATAATTTAGTTAAATATTTATTGTTATTTAGGTTAGGCATATTTGAGGCAACATTTTAATTTAGGGATTTTTAGAAGACTCATGTGAAGTTATTTTCAATATGTCGTTGTGTCAAAATAAATATTAAACCGCTTAAAAAAAGTTAGCTTTTGTTAAATAGCGTCTGCATCATTTAAGCTGTGAGTCACTGTAAATGGCTTCGAGTGACGAAGTATCAATTTATTAAGGCCGTTTAACGCGATCACATTTTTGGCAAAATTTCTGCCCGTAGTAATCTTTCGAAAACGGCAATCTTACTTTGCGCTCGAAAAACACACAGAACTTTTTCTACAGCCGCATTTTTTAAAATTAAATGCACATTTTCCTCTATACTTATTCTGAAATTTGCAAATGACTGTCAGTTTGACATATTATGTTCGAGCTTCGGGCATATTAGAACAGGAGTGCCAGCAACAAACTAACAAACGCACGACTGTCATTTATTTATCTTCGGTTTCCATGACCATTCATAGCACGCTAGACGGAAAAAGTGAGAACTTTCTTTTCCATGTTCGCGCTAGAGAGCAAAATAAGGATCCACGGCACGGAAATAGTTATTTGTGTATTTAGAGCGCAAAGTAACGGATTGCTGCTTGAGAAAGGATGTTACTGTAATCTTTCGAAACCGGCAATCTTACTTTGCGCTCGAAAAACACACAGAACTTTTTCTACAGCCGCATTTTAAAAAATTAATTCCACATTTTTCTCTATACTTATTCTGAAATTTGCAAATGACTGTCAGTTTTGACATATTATATTCGGGCTTCGGGCATATTTAGAACAGGATTGCCAGCAACAAACTGTAACCATCGCACGACTGTCATTTATTTATCTTCGGTTTCCATGACCATTCATAGCACACTCGACGGAAAAAGTGAGATTTTTCTTTTCCATGTTCGCGCTAGAGCGCAAAATAAGGATCCACGGCATTCGTCGATTTTGCGATTTCATTTCAATTTAGTAATTAGTTATTTTGCGCGCGGCTGTAGAAAAATTGAAATTCTATGTTCATATCAAAATATTTATATATTTATTTACACTTATAAACACCATACTCATGGTTATGTATAAATGACTGATCATTTTCGATCACGTTTACCAGATATCTTTTTTTATCAATTTCACTTACATATCATGTTTAATTTAATTTACTAAAAATTTAAACTAAATTAAACCCAGTCCGTCACTGTTGAGTTCCAGCTGGCCATTAAAACCTAACATTTTCAATGGATGAAGGGCATGCGCGAAAAATGAGGAAAGCATGAAAAAGTCAAATCTGGCTTCATTGACATCAAAGGAGCCGACGTAGAGTTAAATAACTGATTCGGTACGGTATAAGCTGTGACTCTGGTATAATACAGAATGGTGACCGTTTAGATCTAAAAAAGCGCCCGGCATCCTCCAGAACTAAAAAGGCCGATGTAGGTTTCTACACTTCAAAAGAGTGAGTTTTAGGCGTAAGTCGGTTATAAACCGATAGAGGGCAGCTCTTTGGGCCTTTTTATGAATAAAACTGAAAAACTCAATTTTTTGAGTTGTGACCCTTTATTACTAAGGGTGCGAGATGTCCGTACGCGCAAATAGGCAGTGATGATTCTGACTACGATCCACTTTTATTTAGAGTATACAGTGACCGGCAGAAAGTACGCGTCATATGGGAAAAAATTTTATTAATGAGTTTTGGCATAAAATCGATACGGGCAATCGCTTCTGCATCAAAAGAAACGCCAAAAGATGTTGAACAGTGCCGTTCGTCTTGTGGGGTTTGGCGCAAAATTTAATTTTTTTCCTAAAAATATAACTCAAAACGCACTTATCTGAGAAAATGTCGCAAAATTTTTTCAGGAAAAGTTGTTTAGGATGACGTTCTATAGCTATGTACATACATATTTTGAAAAAGATTAGAAAAGATAGAAAACTTTTCTAAGAAAAAAAGTTAATTTGGAAAGATACTTTTCTGACAAGAAACTCTTTATTAAAGCCATTAATAATATTTTAAATAACATTTCGTATTGGCATGCTACTTCTAGTTTTCTGCAAGGAAACGTTCGCAGGCAGAATCAGAACATTTTAAAAATAATATTATTTATCAATTATGCATTTTACATAAGCTTAATAAACCTGCAATTCGATGCTTTTTGTCTTTTTGGAGCTGTCGCCTTTCCAGTTAACGTGTGCTGGACAAATTCATTTCCCTTTCTTTTTTTTCAGCTATGAGGGCTGTTATGAATATTTCTATCACGTTCCGAGTTAGTCATAATTTTCCATAAACAATCCACGAAATCTCGAAATGATCCCGACTGAACAAATTAATGTTAACAACTAATTCACAAAATGATTCCCCTACACTCTACACTTTGCGGGACGCTGATCTGGGTCTAACCAATACCTCAGAAAGGCCTGTCGGCTTACGCGTGACTTCATCAAATCTAGTCAAAAGTTATTTACAGGTGTATATTTAAATGTGCATTTTTTTTTTGAATTCACAGTTAATTAGACATTTTAGATGCAAGAATTTCGAAAAAAATATAATAAAATCTTGTTTTTTTTTTGTAAATTTAACTTTTTTTATATGTAGTTTGTGACGTAATTGGGCTAATACTACTCTAGGCGCGACTATTATGAATGATAATGTTTTTACTCACTTTTTTTAATCAAAAATTAAAGTGCAGTTTACTTACCTCTGTCTGCATGCATAAGTAATATTTAAGGGTTTCCAGTTAAAACAAGGCTGCGAGCCCTGGTAGGATAACCTTGTACATGTTGGTTTATTGTTGCGGCATCTTCTCAGAAAGATGATGTCGCTTGCCGTTGTTGAAACTTTGGATCTTAGCTTTTCAAACTTTCTCAAAACAAGGGGAGCCAACAAAATCCTAAATAGAGCTAGCTAAGCACTTCTACGAGAACAAATACGCGAAAAACGAAAGCAGTTGTCCAAAAAAGAAACGGAAGTATACAAGCTACATATATATCTAAGTAACAAAATTCATCCACTACTGTGGACAGATATAGATATAGTATCGTTCTGGCGCACGGAATCTGACACCAGCCTTAAAACAGAGAAGCTCAAGAAGAAGTTCGAAAACCTGCAAAAACGTACAACAGAGCACACGGAAGAAAAATTGGATACCAACAAAGTAGTCTACAACATCTCGCATCACCAACTTACCCAATCTGAAAATAAGATATTCAGTAGATAAAGGTTTCAATTTTGCACTAGCTCGTAGAAGGATACCGATAGAAGATATCATTTCTAACGTAGAAGCAACACTAGACAAGAAACTAGAAGACGAAGCTGAGCAAGGTCTCACTTGCTCAGCTTCGAAGTAGCCCGTGTACTAAAAACAAGCCGACCACCACGACTAAATTTAAAACATCCGGAAATCTATGCCCTAAAAAATCTTAAGAACAACGAGGTTGAATCCAAGATGGCCGCAACTGACGAGTTGCACGAAAAACCGGAGCGTAAAAAAAGTGAAAAAAACAGTAAAATAGCTTTCTTACATTGCAAGAAAATATCAGAAAACTTAGTGAAGTGCATTAGGTGTGAAGAAAACTTTCATCCGTCCTGTTCAAAGCAGGCCGCGGGGAAAAAATCGGCAATTTGTGTCCACCAAACAAAAACAGTGGCTGTGACAACTGAAGATTCCGAAGTCCAAAAAAATGCTGAAATATTGTATCTAAAGAAGCAAATTGCAGACCTAGAAGAAAAATTTAGAATCCTGGAGGCAAGTAATGCTCTACTAGAGGAGAAAGTGGACTCTCTCTGCGAAGACAAAGAAAATTCCCGAATTCCAAACGTCCAAAAAAAAGGTAAACAATCGGCCTCCCGCCTATCCCCGCCCCCGCCTCCGCAGCAATCGCAACAACAACAACCAGCTGTGACTGTGACGGTGACGGACGTGACGGTGCCCTTGATCCATCCTCAGACTTCGACTACAAAAGTTGTAAACTCCGACACAGATGGCGCTACACAAACGTCTCAAAGCCGGAATATCCGCACTGTCGAAAACAAAAACGCGAATTCTCCGACGATCGAGCAGCAGACACTACCGAAAAATGCCAAAACTGTCAGCAGACACTACCGAAAAATGCCACGATGATGACGTCTTCGTTTGTCAAGAAAACAAAACAAAAACACAAGCAGAAACGGTTGATGAAAATGGAAAAACCAGGAAAAAGGAAGGAATTGGTTGGGAAACACTATATAGCAAGAAAAGAAGACATAAATTGGATGCCAATCTGAGACCAGCGCCCATTCAAGGCAAAAATGAAAATGTTGCAGAACTTCAGGCAGCAGAAAAAAAATTAATACACCTGGTTATTTTTGTCAGCACTGTCCATCTCTACTACAGCCCAACAGGTAAAAAATTTTCTTACGAAAAATAGTATACAAAATCCATTGTGCGAAAAGCTTAAAACAAGATATGAGAATCGGTACAGTTCCTTCAAAATTGACGTACTTTCAAGTGGCAAAAACATGGCTATGGATCCAAATTTATGGCCAAAAGGTGTTAGAGTAAATATATTTTTAAACCTCAAACCCATAATGTCTCAAAAGAGACAAAATCAAACTCTAACGTAGAAAAAAGAGCTTTGATACACTGTAAAATCCGATCCGCTAGGAATAAATGCCATGAACTTGAAGCATTCTTAGCTGAAAGTTCCATGGATTTTGTGTGTCTTACAGAACACTGGCTAATTTCTACGGAAGCTAGTGACTTAAAAATTCTTAAATATAGAGTTGCGGATTTCTCATCAAGAGTACAAAGCATTGGCGGAGGTTCAATGATTTTAGTTAAGGAAAATTGTAACTTTGTTTGTAAAGAAGATTGTAACTTTGTTTGTAAAGAAGATTGTAACTTTGTTTGTAAAGAAGAAAGTAAAGTTTTTAATGTTGTTAAGTGTCATTTTAACAGAAAATATGTATATTGTTTGTGTTTATAGAACACCAGGGGGAGACTTTGGTACCTTTTTGTCTGCATTGAAGGGGGTACTAAATTGTATTAGTCGAGGGATGGATATTGTCTTGACGGGGGACTTTAATGTGCCTTTTAACACAGAAGAACCAAGTGCTCTCACACTTCTTGATCTTTTAGGTTCCTGTAGTTTCTATCAAACAATCTTTGAACTCACACGTGGAGAGTCCTGTCTAGGCAATATCTTTCTAAATTTTCAAAATTGCGTAGGAGAACCTTTTCGAGCAAAGACTATAAACCCTCATCTCTCTGATCACTTGGGTCAAAAAATAGAGTTCACTCTTAAACCAAAAAATAAAATAATGTTAGAAAAAAAAGTATTACGACCAGTAACCAAGAATGGTTTAAATAAATTCTATAGTGCTGTAGAGGGTTTTTCATGGGATTTTATTGATAACGAAGAGATTGATATTGAGATGAAGTTTCAAATTTTAGTGGATCTTCTTGGGGATGCTTACCTGCAATTCTTCCCTGAAAAGGAATTTACTGTTAGATCTGACCAAGTAAATACGGTAAGTTGGTTTGACAATAATTTAAGAGGTATGAGAGAGCATCTGAATTTACTGTATGATGTGTGCAACCAGTATAATAGACTGAATGACTGGGTAGAATATAAGAAATTTAAAAACATCAATAAAAAAGGTATATGTAGGGCAAAAAAGGAAGCTAGTGATAGAGTAATAAATAGTTCAAGTAACCCTTGTAAAGGTATGTGGCAGATATTAAACTCTAAAAGGGGAATCTCAAGGGAAAAAAAGAGCACTGAATGTAGTATAACTCCGCAACAATTTAATACATTTTTTGCAGGAATAGCTCATGACTTAATTGATGGCATGCCTCATGCTGCCACTGCTCCACTTGAATATTTAAAAAATCTTTATGCGGTACCAAAAAAATTTGAATTTCAGGAATCATCCTACGTAAAAGTGAGAGATACAATTTCAGGCCTAAAAAAATAAAAATTCTTGTGATATCTATCGCTTAAGTGTACAGCTTATTAAATCCGTGATAAATCTAATCTATATTCCTCTTACCAGTGTGTCCGTGAATGTGTCTTTCCAAGGGTCCTGAAGAGAGCTCTGATCACTCCTGTGTTTCAAAAAGGGAGACAAAAACCTCACAAATTATAGGCCAATATCATTACTCCCTATCATATCAAAAATATTTGAAAACATCATGACTGGTCAGATTGTTGAACATTTTGAAACGCAGGGGCTATTCAGTGAACATCAATTTGGTTTCAGAGTGAAGAAAAGCACGGTCTTGGGGATTCTTGATCTCTTGGATGGGATCATGGACTCGTTTGAGGGTTTGAAGTATTTCGATGCACTGTTCTGTGACCTCAGCAAGGCTTTTGACTGCGTAACACACTCTCTTTTGCTCGAAAAATTAAAACTTTATAACTTTAGTGAGGATAGCTTAAAACTTGTGCGGTCGTATCTTGCTGATCGTTACCAGGAAGTGCAGATTGATGGAGTGTTGTCCGGGGAAGCACTTTTAGATATTGGCGTACCACAGGGATCAATACTAGGCCCAATCCTATTTTTAATCTTTATAAATGATCTACCATTCAGCTTTGAAGGTGCCAAATTTGTGCTTTTTGCGGATGACACAACTATTGGGGTGAGTGGTAAGAGTGAGCAGTGTCAAGGAAAGGCTTAACGAGAGGCTGTGGAGGAGTGGTTTCTGACAGGCCGCCTAATGCTGAATCCGGATATGACCCAAAGTATGGTGTTCTCCTTAAGGGAGGTCAGTGGTGATCGACTTGATTCTGTGAGGTTTCTGGGGGTGGATTTGGACGCGAAGCTGCTCTGGGAGCCCCAGGTTATGAGGGTGTGTGACGGGCTTCGCTCTGCTGTTTTTGTCTTGAGAAATCTGGTAGAGTGTGTCTCACATGGCACCCTAAAAACAGCATATTGTGCAGTTTTTCACAGTCGCATGACTTATGGAATTTTGGCATGGGGTGGCTCATCACACTCTCTCCGAGTTTTTAGTCTTCAGAGAAGAGTTCTGAGGTTCATGTCTGAGCTGGGCTACATGGAGGATTGCAGGGCTGCATTTACGGAGTGGGGTATATTGACTTTTCCTTCTGCTTACATATTGGAACATAAATAAGTATGAAAGACATGAAGACCTACATAACTATAGTACTAGGGGAAGGGTCGACGTGGTGCCAGCCCACTGTCGACTGGAAAGGTGCCAGTGTAGGCCAGCTCATCTCGGTGTCAGGCTCTTCAATAAATTACCAGTGCCAATCAGAGAACTCCCCCAAAAAGTATTTAAACAGAATGTAAAAAGCTATTTAATAAAAGAAGCGTTTTATAGTGTAAAGGAGTTTCTTGACTGTAGGGTCCTAAATTTTTAATTTTCTTAAATTCTTAAATTTAATGTTAATCTGTTTTAAGTAAGGGTCAGGTGTCCTATAAATTTTATTAGAATATGTGTACATTAAATAGGTGTAGTCTGTATTTGTACAGTATACTATTCTACCTTTTGACTATTTGTAAATGCTTGTTCATTTTAACATATAATATATTTGATTTTGATTTTGATTTTGAAGGATATAACTATACTCCCAGCAGACAAAGGAAACGCAAAAGTCGTGATGAACACCGATGACTACATGAAGCAAATGGAGGATATCCTTAAGTATAAAGCATACAAGAAATTCAACAGGGATCCATCTACCTACCTGGAAAAGACCACTAAAACCAAAATAAAAGCCGCAAATTTAGACCCAGAGATTGAGAAAAAATCCAGCAGATGTCCAAAACTTTACGGCCTACCCAAGTAAGTGCAGTGAAATCTCCAACACAAAAACTATAGAGATATCTCGCAAGAATAATGCAACCAGCAACAGCACTTGCGGAATCTAAGGTCAAAAATTCAGAAGACCTTACCAGAATACTCGAGGACATCCATTTAGGCGAAAGCGATATTCTTGCAAGTTTAGATATCGTCTGACTCTACCCCAGCATACCGATCGATGAGGCCCTAGACAAGATCGCCCTGAATGAGGATTTTCCAGCACATGTTATCGAATTATCGGAACACTGTCTGAAAAACACCTATTTCATGTTTAATAACCAGATCTATCGTCAAACCGATGGCGCCTCCTTGGGATCATCGCTGTCACCAGTCATCGCAAATCTCTTCATGACGTATTTCGAAAAAGACGCATTACGAAACGCAGCCTTCAAACCCACGCTATGGAAAGGCTACGTAAATGGCATCTTTATAATATGGTCCCATGGTAGAGCAGTTGGACAATTTCCTAGTCAATCTTAACCAAATTCACAGCAGAATCCAATTCACACTGGAAGTAGAAAAGAATAAGAAGCTACCTTTCCTAGACCTCCACATCACCATAACGTCGCACAAAACCCTAGATTATACCGTCTATAGGAAACCCACCCATACCAACAGATATCTAAACGCCAAATCCCATCACCACCCTTCATAAATCCAGTCCGTGGCAAATACATTGATATCTCGGTCCTATCGTCTAACAAAACCTACACAAAGGCAAGAAGAATTAAAACTAACAACAAGTGCCCTTAAACAAAATGGCTTCCTTGGAAACAACATTAGGAAGGCAATGAATCAACAAAAACAAACAAGGAAGAAACCAGAAAGCAACGAAGAACAGAACATGCAAAAAGCCATACTCCCATATATAAAGGGAGTCACTGACAAAGTCGGCAGAATCCTAAGGAAGCATCAAATTAAGTCAATTTTCAAGCCACAGCGAACCTTAGCAAGTACTCGGAAATGCAAAGAACAAAGTACAGTTTGAGATCCAAGGAGTGTACAGCATACCTTGTGGGGACTGTCAAAAATCATACATAGGGCAGACAAATAGACGAATTTCATCTAGAATCCAGGAGTATAAAAACAGCATCAGAACGAATCAGACTACAGCAGCGCTCTTCCAACACCAGTTAACAACAGGACACTCCATCGATTTCAACAACGCTAGACAAGTAGCCACAGTGGATCACTACCAAACTCGCATAATCAGAGATGCTTTAGAAATCGAAAAGAGCGGACAGCTCAATAAGCGAGACGACGCTCTCAACATCCCAAAAATTTGGAAATATTTTCTCAAGGTTCAAGAAAATCACCCCGGATCCACTCAACAAACCAACCAGAACATTGCCGAAGCAAGAAAAATGGAACCAACGGAGGCGGAGTCTATGCCACGTTACAATCTGCGCAGACGCCAGCCTATAAATGCAGATGCACACGGATCCCGCATCAGTTCGAGTCCAGAAGCGGAGCAAGCAACACTGGATAATGCCAGATGCGATTCTGGTGCAACATCGTGAAGATGAAGAATTTCAAGACACCCGGAATATTCTTCTTTATTCATATATTTTCCACCATCCGTGAAAACCTACAA
>JAEQML010055949.1:0-34962 GCA_016904865.1 Pissodes strobi
TGGACGACAAATTGCTATCAAATTAAGAATTACAAATTAAATAAACTATATTCAGATGTAATACTTTGAGATTTGGTCACCACCAGTCTTCGTATCAGTCCTTCCAGCACCGCCTGAAAAACACCTACGCTAGCTCAGCTCAGGGTGGCCCGATGTTTTTTTGTATTCCCACTAAACAAGTTCGAAAATGATGTACCTGGATATGGAATTAAATCAATATAGGTTAATGTCCAAGTCGAGTTTGGACGCCACCAAGTTTACTTTTGTTGGTAAAGCCCTATATCGTTGTGATTACGGACACAGTAAAAAATACTTGGAAATAAAAGAAATGTAGTACAAACTCAAGTATCGAATAAGTAAATAATTATCTGTCGTAGTCTACGCTACCTGCACACAGTTACACAAGTTCTAGATTCTCCAATTCAAACTAAATAACAACATAAATTGAGGCCAATACTTTTATTTTGGGGTAAAATAAAGCAAGCTCCTCTAGCCTTATAAGAGAATTCCCAGGGTTGATAGAACCCAGCTACCCCGTAGTGAAAATTTGAAATGACCCAGTTTACTGTCTAACTAGACACACCCTCCTGTCAACTTGACAGTCTAATTTGAAATTTTAAGAGGTGTCAAGAACAAGGAATTAAAATTCAGAAAGTTCACTCCCCCGTATCGCGCTGCCCGAAACCTGCAACCTAGACGGTGATAAAAATTACCGGACTTTACAACATAAACTATTCTAAGTTAATTCAACTCGGTTAGAATAGCCTTTCCGTAAGCCCGAGTTGCAAGTTCCTAACAGAAACCAAATTCCTCAAAGCATTATGTTACGTTTTGATATAAAAGCCAGAAAAAGAAAAATAGAATGGATAAACTTCCTCGGTTATAAAATGCACTAGAAATTATTCAAAATCTAGTACCCGAGAGAATAAAGTAGTGGAACTATGCCGGCGTAGCTACACTTCCCAAAGGTACCATATAAACTCTAGTGATTGAGATAATTGTTAATAAATACTATAGAAAATATTAAAGCTGTTAAAAATACTGTTTGAGTTACTAAATTTTGATTAAATTAAAAGTCTTTACGGCGCGCGATGCTAAAATTCTGTCGAATCGCTAACAGGTAAACATTATTGTCGACTAAAAGAAAAACACTTATCTGTATACGGGACCTCTTGTAAACCAGATAGAAGTTTTTCTTTTCCTTCTTTGTATTTTTTGAGAAGAAGACGTTCCCGGACGTGTCTCGGTCAATTAACCAGTTAAAAATTTGACCATAAATTGACAATCATCATTCTCTGCTGTGATACAAAACTAATGAGTAGCCTAATTTTGTCAGGTTCCAAAACAACAACCCTACGGGGAATCCGCAACTAGAACCCTAAAACCGTAAATTAATCCATAAAAGCAAACTAACATGAAAATAATGGAAATGCCGAACTCGGCCCCCAAAATCTAATTGAAATTCTACATTCACAACAACTTAAAACAACTTACCTATAACTGGGGTTCACCAAAACCTTCCTGGATATCTTAAAGAAAAACTGGGATTATCGCCATAATGGCTGTTGGTAGAATTTAAACCTTCTACAGTACAACCTCCCTCTCCTGAAAGCCTAAACCGGCTTCCAACCTATTTCATCTCAGAATTGAAACACTTCTCGGGAGCTAATTCTTCTCACTCCAGGGAATCTTCTTTGGCCAATGACGAAAACAATAGACTAACTGAATCAATAACAATCGATTCTTCTGTTTTCCCTCATCCTTCTAGATTAATAAACAGAAAAATCTGTAATCACGTCAAAATCGATCGACTGTCATTCAACCAAATACCTTAAATGCCAATTTCAATACTGCTGTCAGGAAACTAGTCAGTTTCGGCCTTATCGAAAAAAAAACAATAGAGATGATTTTCCAAACGATATTCCTTCCTAAAATGACTTTTATAAATAAAAGAATTTCCACCCGTAACAAAATTCCCGATCAATATTTCCCTCTGGAGTGGAAGGAATCAAATCCAACCAACTTTGAGCATTAAATTTGGCGTTCAATCTTTATTTTGCCCCAATTTGCATACACCCAGATTTTTAGGACGAACCGTTCAGAAATTGCGCGGCTTCAAAGTTGGAGGTTTTTCTTTTCTTTCAAAAATCTCAATTTTTGATCTCGTGGGACAATTTCCGACCTACAGGCCTATTTTGCGATATAGCTGGGCTTCCTGGAGTACTCGATACGGGCAGCAAGAGGCGACAGGAAGCGACAAACGTGAGCTGTGCTGCAGCGCCCTTAGCCTGAGCGCCAAGAGGGTTCAGGGTAGGCAAAGCTGCCAAGCATGCGCATTGCATAACTTGCCAATCCGGGGGTTATTTGTATCGAGCGTAGGAGATCCCGACTTTTTATAGCGCGACTATAATATAAATGTGCAGGCTTTTCATATTTTGGGTTAGTGTTGGTTGGTTGCGCCCCCGTAGCGAGCGAAGCGAGCGGAGGGCTATGCATGAAGTGTTCAAATATTTAGAGAAATGTAACGGGGGTTATTCTAGCTAACAATTATAAAAGATTTATATTACAGTCACGCTATAAAAAGCGGTTTAATGGATGCTCGATACAAAAATGCTACCCGGGGGCTTCGGCTGCTGGCGTCCGGCGCTGTGCAGCCTTCTTAAAATGATGCACTCACCATGGCCCTCGGATCATCGGAAACTTTGAGTGCTTTCAGTGGAATGTTCGGCTGGCAAAAACAGATCCATTACAATGGTCACCGACGTCTACAGCGATGAATCAAAAGTGATGTGCCACTCATGATGCCAAATCTGCCAGCCAAGGAGCTAAATTAGCCAAAATACATGAAAACTGCAACAATTCCACTTCCACATGTGCTCTGTGAAGTAGCCCTTGAAAAGAAGCTTAACAAAATGTATTTGACTTCTTCTGATCTGGACAAAATGTACACTCTGAGAATTTTGAGAAGGCCCCATTAAAGGCTCTTATTATTTTGTTTCATATAAAAATAAATTTAATTACTTTGACAAAAACCTCATGTATCTCATTCATTATAAAATATCAATACACTATTTAGACGGTCACACTATACCCCAGAAACACCCCTGACCACAGGAGACGTACAAAGGCTCGAAATTAGGACATTAGTAACGCACCTCACGACGCCTAGTAGGCATTTAAAACATCTGATGCCACCTGGGCAACTTCGTGAGAAGAAACTGGACGGGAGACAGTAGGGCGGGTGAGGTTAGAGGGAGGAGAGGGAACGGACCTAGCCGAAAATACTCAAATTCAAGAAAAACATGTGAAAAAAAAAACGAAAAATGGCTACAGTTTAGCCAATAAACTTTTGCGGGACCTAATATTTTCGCTTTTGACTACCCTCTAGATTTGTAACATGCCCACAAAAAATCAGCCAAATCGGAGGGGGTCGATGCCAAGTGTGGCTCGTCTTAAATAATTTTGCTCATTTTAAATGCATTGAATAAATCAACTAACTACAAGACAATTTTCTTCCAAAATAGTGCGAGAAATTTGGGACTTATATTTGGCAATAAACATTGATTTAGTGAAGATATCACAGTAAAATTAAAAGTGGCATGTGGAATAAAGTGATTTTTACTCACAGACTTTCTTTAAAACAAAGCCACTAAAATTATGCTTTGTGACATCCTGATAATTTTTGGTAAAATGTGTATGGTTCGTGCTTTGGTGGTTTAGACATGACGAAAACTTAAAAATGCGATACTCGTGTATAAGGAATCGACCGATAATGTCTTACAAACTTAAAGAACTGGAATGAATTAATATGCACAATAGCCGTATACTTCATTCTAAATATTTCATTTGAAAGTTATCATTCAGGACGTATCGGATGTTTAAATATTCGACGCAAAACAATTCTTGCCATTCCGGGGCTTTTCAAAAGATCATTTTCGTACCGCTCTGCTATTTATGCTTATAAGTAAATACAAAATCGATGATTATACCGTAAATCCTTAAGAGTTTCAAAAGTAAATTGAAAAAGTCCTGCTTGTGTAAGGTTCTCCAGATGGAATATTATTTCTATATCGCACATGCTCTTTTTGGTCCTACTTATTTCTTCTTATGTCCGTCTTTCTCTATTTTTTCGTACTTCATCCTCGTACTTATGCTCATTATGCATTTAAACTGTTATTTCAATACGTTTTAGTTTTGTTATCTATTTAGAATATATTTTCGTATAGTAAGCTTTAAGCCTCAACCGCTTTCAAACTTTCGTTTAGGAAATTGATCTCAAGGCCTTTTAATATAAAAAATCTTCTATTTTTTAAATTGTAGTTTTTTTTTTCTTTTTTATGGCAGTGGCTCACACAATAAAGGGATATCATATTATGGCACTCGACGAGCGGTGTATCTGCGAAGATGCTGATTGGCACTGTTCTTGAATAGTTGTACGTTGTAATTAGGGGGAAACAGGTGTCCTGGGAGTTCCACAGTGATGCAGTGCATGAGACAAAGGATTCCTTGTAATGTGACGTACTAGATGTTTTCAGTTGTACAACGAACGGGTGCGCTCTTGCCGTCTGCCGCCACTATTTGACAGGCGCTGCTGGGGGCGGGATGATGAGGGCCAAATCCTGGAAACATCTGCCGTGAAAATATCTGTGAAACAGGGATATCCCGGCCACAAGTCTGCGATGTTCCAGACTATCCAGATCCCGGATCAACTCCGGGTTGCCGACGAGACGCACATCGCACAGCTCTCTTCTGAACGGAGTCCAGCAGCTTTAGGGTGTGCTTATGTCCGACACCCCAGATGTGTGAGCAATATTCTAAGCATGGTCTCATTTGCGCTTTATAGAGCAAGAACAGCTGCTGTAGTGTATAGAGGTTTTTGTTGCGAAATAGCGCACCAAGCTTCTGCGAGGCTGATTTTCCCATGTTAGCAACGTGATCATGCCAGGGCATATTGCTGTTGACCGAGAGATCCAGTAGTCCGAGGATGAAGGAATGGTCGATCCTGCCATAATGATGTCAGGGCCGGCCGTATTGGCTTTCTTGGTAAACGTGGTTGCTTGGGTTTTTGCTGCATTGAACTGGACTAAATTTTTGTCACCCCAGGTTCGAACTTTCTCCAGATCTTGATTAATTGTTGTCATCTGCTCCTCTCTGAGGTAATAAGACTCAGTCGCTGGTAAAGGTTTTTTTGATCTAAATTGGGATATCCAATGAAATATGATTTTTTTGCTATTAATAACCGTCTTATTACCATTATTATTACTGTTTATTATATTGGGATTGTGAATTTGCGGTTTTTCATAAAATGTGCTATTTACTCTTTTACCCTATCAATCTTATTCTTGTACATTGTTAAACTGATTTTTTGTTTTTAATATGTTACATTAGTTCTACCTTACAAATGTTTGGGTTTTCTCTCCACTATCGTTTTGAATTGGTTATATAGAGCCTCTTCGGCTCTGGCTCCAGGATGTAAACTGCACAAGTGCTAGTTTAGTGACCCTAACGAAGCTGAATACCCTAAAGATAACTTGAAAACTGTCGACGTTTCGAGGATCAAATCTGTCCCCGTCGTCAAGAACGAACAAATCTAAAAATGAAAGTGGTTGGTAAATGTAAATAACAGTAAAAAGCTATCGCAAAAATTTGTCAAGTTTTGAATAGACTTTTACAAGATGACAATAATAATGTCAAATCGTACAATTACTGGTTAGTGGACTATTTAGGTAAGTGTAATAATGAGGTGATACTTCGTGTTATGCGTTTAGGAAGAATTCAATGATTTTTGTTAAGAGGTTTAGTTAATTTTTAAATGTCCCTTGTCAACTTCAGTTTTAACATTGAAAATGTTTTTTTTTCCTATTATGGGGTATCAAATCACGAAAAAGTGCATGTTACATTTGGCACATCACGTATTATACGTGTTAATCTGTTTCTGAGGACGGAATCGGTTCAAATGACAAAAATAAATTAATGCTAACTGAAACTAACCGAAAGTTGATTGAACGACTAACCCAAACTAACTAAAAGTAACCGAAATTTGGTGAATAACCAAAACTAACCATAAAAATTAAAATTGGTTATAACCTATCGGATCCGGTTCAAATATTACTAAAATAAATTGGAACTAACTGAAACTAACCGAAAGTTGATTCAACGACTAACTGTAAGTAACCAAAAGCTCCAAAAAAGGCTAAAGCGTATCGGAACAGATTAAAAATATAAAAGCAAGTTAAAACTAATCAAAACGAACATAAGTCTGGCGACTAACCAAAACTACCCAAAAACATTAAATTCGATTATAACGTATCGGCGCCGATTGAAATGAGTAAAGTTAAAACTAACTGAAATTAACTGAATATTGATTGAACGACTACCCACGACGACTATCTAACCCAACCTAACCCAATCTAACCTAAACTAACCAAAAGCACCAAATATGGCTAAAACGTATCGAAACAGATTAAAAATATTATAGTAAGTTAAAAATAACACAAATTAACCGAATTTTGGCGACTAACCAAAATTAACCAAAAACATTAAAATTCGTAAAGTTGATTGAATGACTAACCAAAACTAATCAAAAATAACCGAAAGCACCAAAACGGGCTAAAATGTATCGAAATAGGTTACACAAATTAAAGTAAGTTAAATCTAACCAAAACGAACCGAATTTTGGCGACCAACGAAAACTAATCAGAAATATTATATTTGACTATAACGTGTCGGAGCCGGTTCAGATGAATTCTTTGGTTTCTTGACAGTGAGTTTCTAAGGTCGCATCACGACACGGAAAATTTTATTGAACGTCACGACACGGTTTATGCATAACTGATTATAACGTATCGGAACCTGCTCAAATAAGGAAAATAAATTAAGACTAAGTGAAAATAACCGAAAGTTGATTGGACGACTAACCAAAACTAACCATATCTATTAAAATTGATTAGAACGTATCGGAACCAGTTCAAATGACTAAAATAAGTTGAGAATAAGTGAAACTAACCGAAAGGTGATTAGGCGACTAACCAAAACTAAGCAAATCTATTAAAACTCATTATAACGTACCGGAACCGGCTCAAGTAAGTAAAATAACTTGAGACTAAGTGAAACTAACCGGAAGTTGATTAGACGACTAACCAAAACTAACCAAATTTATCTAATGCAGCTTTTACAACCACCACTAATGTTATAAATAGTAAAAACGAACGAAACTTGAGGTAATATGTATTTATGTGATATATTTTGGTAAACTAAACTTGCGTAATCTGCTAAAAGTCATTTTTTACATTAGATTGTGTTAAGGGTGGGTGAGGGTGACTTTTAGTTTCTCACGACTAACTATTCGTGTTTCATATCGTTAGATCGAGGAATGTGAGACGAATCGAATGCAAATAGTCTTTGGCTTTTTACAACCACACTTATAACGTTTTAAATTGTAAAAAAGAACGAGACTTGAAGTAATATACATTTATTTGGTATATTTTGGTAAACCAAACTTACGTAATCTAACCTGATCTCACCCAAACTTCTATCAACTATATATTTCCACACAATTATGAGTTTTCTCAGATCTCAAATGTAATAAGCGTTGCATTCTGCTTCGCCATTTTCAATGTCCCCCCCGGTTGCATCTTTGTGAAGGACTGTGAATTTTTAGCAAAGGTAACCATGTGCTGTTAAAACTAACAGAAGTTGAAGCAACACATACATCTTTATTTAATAAAATTAAAGCACTATCTCTAATCTTACGTATTTTAGATGAAGGTTGTATTCTGTGATTGTTATCAAATGCATGTTGACAAATATGTGATTTGTGGAATTGTGTATTTTTAATATAAGTTTGGTGTTCTTTTATTCGTTTTGATAATGGTCTACAGGTTTCACCTATAAAAAATGTATTGCATTTACATGGTATTTTATAGATAACACTTTTAGTAATTTAATTTTCATTGAGAGGTTTTGTTTTTGTTAGTTTGGATCTAAGAGTGTTTTCTGTTTTGAAAATAGTGCGAATGTTAATTTATTACCTATTCGTTTTATTTTGTCTGATAAACCAGGAATATATGGAATAAAGAGGTTCGTAATAGGTTTATTTTTGATTTTGTCTAATATTTGGTTACTCAAAATCAATAAAGCATTTTTCAATGAAATCAGTAGGATAGTTATTATTAATTAAAACATTGGTTAAAAATTCTTTTTCTGTTGAAATTTTGATTATTACAAATTATTTTCATTCGATCATATAGACTTTTTACGACCCCCTTTTCACTATTACTGGGTGATTTGAATTAAAATTTAAATATCTGTTTGTATGTGTAGGTTTCTGTATATTTTGGTTTCGAAACTGTTCAAGTCTTTTTTTATAAGAATGTCAAGAAATGAAAGTTGTTCATTAATTTCTCTTTCTATAGTGAATTTGATTGTGGGTTCTTTGGTGATAATATGATTTAGAAAATCGTTAAGAAAATGTTCGTTATATGCATAAATTGAAAAAATGTCATCTATATAACGCCACCAAATTAAAGGTTTATATTGATAATTTTCATCAAAATTTAATTCAAAATTTTCCATAAAAATATTACTTAATAAAGGTGATAAATGTGAACCCATAGCCATAGCATTGTTTTGTTGATAGTAATTGGTATTGTATTGAAAATAAGTAGTTTTTACGCAAAAAGTAAGTAATTCGAGTATTGTGTCAATATTAAGTTTTGTACGTTCACCAAGGTTAGTATCATTTGCTAATTTGTTTCTTACAATATATAAAGTTTTATCAACTGGTACGTTGGTAATATTGATTATATTTAAATTTAAATTAATATTGACACAATACTCGAATTACTTACTTTTTGCGTAAAAACTACTTATTTTCAATACAATACCAATTACTATCAACAAAACAATCGTATGGCTATGGGTTCACCTTTATCACCTTTATTAAGTAATATTTTTATGGAAAATTTTGAATTAAATTTTGATGAAAATTATCAATATAAACCTTTAATTTGGTGGCGGTATATAGATGACATTTTTTCAATTTATCCAGATAACGAACATTTTCCTAACGATTTTTTAAATCATATTAACACCAAAGAACCCACAATCAACTTCACTATAGAAAGAGAAATTAATGGACAACTTTCATTTCTTGACATTCTTATAAAAAAATACTTGAATAGTTTCGAAACAAAAATATACAGAAAACCTACACAAACAAACAGATATTTAAATTTTAATTCAAACCACCCAATAATGGTAAAAAGGAGGTCGTAAAAAGTCTATATGTTCGAATGAAAATAATTTGTAATAATCAAAATTTCAACACAGAAAAATAATTTTTAACCAATGTTCTAATTAATAATAACTATCCTACTGATTTCATTGAAAAATGCTTTATTGATTTTGAACAACCAAATATTAGACAAAATCAAAATAGACCTATTACGAACTTCTTTATTCCATATATTCCTGGTTTATCAGACAAAATAAAACGAATAGGTAATAAATTTAATATTCGTACTATTTTAAAAACAGAAAACACTCTTAGATCCATACTAACAAAAACAAAACCTCTCAATGAAAATGAAATTGCTAAAAGTGTCATCTATAAAATACCATGTCAATGCAATAAATTTTATATAGGTGAAACCTGTAGACCATTATCAAAACGAATAAAAAAACACCAAACTTATATTAAAAATACACAATTCCACAAGTCACATATTTGTCAACATGCATTTGATAACAATCACATAATACAATGGAACGCTTTAAGTATTTTGGCAAATGAACCATCATCTAAAAAACGTAAGATTAAAGAAAGTGCTTTAATTTTATTAAATAAAGATGTATGTGTTGCTTCAACTTCTGTTAGTTTTAACAGCACATGGCTACCTTTGCTAAAAACTGAAGTTGACAAGGGACATTTAAAAATTAACTAAACCTTTTAACAAAAATCATTGAATTCTTCCTAAACGTGCAACACGTTTTTTTTTAAGATTGAACCCCAAAATTTTTTTCCAATTAATTAAAAAAATTGAACCTAGCCCCGGAGAGTAGCGTTACAAAGCCCGGCCCCTGTCGTGGGGTCGTTTGAGCGCCACCCGTTCTAGCCAGCTAAACGGAAAAAGCTCGGCAGGTGATGTACCGAGTGGCTAGATTCGCTCATAAAATTAACCGGTTCTTAATTTCAAACTATCAAAAAAAATAAAAGAGAATAATTATGGCACTATAATCAACTAACTTAACCTATCAAAAAAACACAATCTAAAATTTAATGGACACTATATTTGCTACTAAATTCTTTTTTTTTGCAAACACAGCAACAATCTATCCGGAGAAAATGGTTATATTAAAAAAAGGTGGTTGAGTAGACAAAAGAATGTTAAATGACAAAGTAATTAATAAAATAAACTGAGTACAATATGAAGATTGTACGTACAGAGACCAATTCAGTTGGAAAACCTCAGTTCTATATGCCTTATCACTAAATGCACTAAACTCTACTTATCAAAGTGATCACTTGGCGCAGACTAAGCTTCTTACAACTAGGTATGCGTGCGCTAATAGCTGCTGATGGTGATAATAGGCCGCAATGAGCGGACACAATGATTAGATCAAAGAAAAACTTGAGAAGTTAATAAAAGCAACAGATCAGATTAAAACTATGGTTAGCTTGATTCATATGATAAAAAGATAAAATTCAGGGCAGTTATATCTGCCGACTAATTAATGAAATGAAAAATTAATGAAAATAATGAAGTTATCCAGCCGCTTGACTTTTAAAATGAGAAAACAACTCAAAGCAATTTGATTAACTGGTCCGATAAACCAGTGAATAAATGTAAATTAAATTAATTAAAATCAATGAGCTACCTCAATTCAATGTGTGATTTATATCAATAAAAGTAAGCGAAGATTAAACATAAGACACAATGAAACATAAAACATATACCCAAATCCCGTCGTCGAACTCTGTCGATGGCCTCTAGTGCGGGAACCACCAGTTAAGGCCTTTCGTCAGCCTTCCAGGGGAAAAAAAAAGGTTGTGGACCTGCTTCCGGCCTTTCACAGAAGAAGTTGCAGCAGAAGAAATTGGTTCAGCAGGAGAAATTCTGACCCAGTAGAAGGACCCTCAGATTCGGACTTGAGGGTATATTAGAGGAGATTCGACGGTCTCGGTCTTATGGGACGAACGTGGAAGCCGCTAGTACAGCTTGTAGAGCCCGAATAATCGGTCGTGTCAAAACACAAACAGAAACGCACAGAAATCCCCTATCAAAGGGTTGTATTATACCACAATACTTAAAACGTGCAGTTTCTCGCTATACTGGCAAACGTTCCCCAGGCGAACAAAACTAGAAAAGACCTCGTTCCGTCGTCCGTCAATTTGCCTTAAATTAAATACTGCGAAACAAGTAGTAATGGGCTGAAAACTTCACGAGTGATTCGATACAAGGAATAATTCTAAGAAAATAAACGCCTTAATTCTCGCTTATTATCATGATAAATGACGGCGGAAGCCACGAATAGTGAGCTAAAATTACATTCTTCCAGAAAGGCTAGGAAATGCTCTAACAGAAATAATAAACCTTCAAAAATCTAAATCGAGAATGAAAAACGCGCGATACGTTGCCCATTCCTATTATTTGGCAAAAACCTTACAAAAAACTGGTCAGCTGTACCGAACGAGAAATATATTTAAAGCAGAGGTCCAAAAACGATCTCCGGAACATCAACCTAGGGTTCTCAAAAGGTAATAGAATATTCAAACTGAAATTAAATTATGGTTCAATAAGTCAAATGCAACGTATTTGCAGGCTAACTGAATTCTTTAAAAATATAAATCGATTCGCTGGCTGTTTACTATAATATAATGCAAATCAAGCCAAGTTAACTTAATAATAAGGTACATACATCGCTTATCAACTAAAATAGATAATCACAATGGAATCTAAAAGCTAATACGAATATATAGCTAATCTATGCTTAAAATATAGGTAATTTTACATTGAGAAAAGAGGCAATTTCAAGCGAATTATTAAATTCGGAATTAATAAACCGATGAGTGCAAAATACAGCATAGTTTTTTCCCTAAATGCGGCATATAAATGAAATTTTAAAATTGGCAAAATCGAACTGTTACAAACGCATAACACGAAGTATCACCTCATTATTACACTTACCCAGAGATAAAATAAAAAAGAGAGATTGCCGAATCAATGATATTTTTTTAAGATAGTTTTCACTAGCGCCGCCAGTATCCTCGGGAAGAATTACATATGGGTTGATCGGTATTACAGATAACTGTTTTTGTGTTTATGGGTCGGTAATGTAAATTATTTCCTTACCGACTGTATGGCGCCATATTCAAAATTATTGTTTTATTTAAGCTGTGATCCGAAATGATTAAATTTGCTATTTTTAATGCATTTTCATTCCGAATCATTTTTCTTGGCGAACTTTGCCCGTAAAATCTGCCAAAAATTATGTGTCGGAATGAAAATTCAGTAAAAATTGCAAATTCAATAATTTCGGAATACGGTTTTATTAAAATTCGCATATAATTTTTCCGTTTTTGTCATTATTTCAAATATATTCGATTATGTTTTGCCCCTATAGAAAAATGAAGGTGTTTCTGATATTTGAAACACAACTTTAGAGCTTACATAAGAACGTAGAGGTAAAAAGCACCTAAAAAAGATTTTTTTTAGAAGCAAAGTACCTAGTTAGTATAGGCACAATTTAAATATTTCAAAGGTTTTATGCATAATTATGTAATTTTGACGAAAGTTTTGTGATGCGACTTTGTAATATTATAACGTATAATTTAATTTTTAAGCATACATTAGGTGTTAAACAAACAACGTTCTTTTAAGGAAGATTGTTCCCTTTTTATATTATAAAATAGGGAAGTTTATTAATGTTAAATAAAACACATTTGATTATAATAAATATATATAATTTTTATTTTAATCTAAACCTCAAAAATCGAAAAAAAGTGAAATGTGGGTTCTCAGGAGGATTAGCCCTTATAGAACAGTTTCTATAAAACAAGGATTACATGTACTTGTGGATGGAGTAGGTTGGGTTACATGGGGAACATTGTGGGAAGTGTGAGGAAGTCTAATTAGAATATCACTGATAATTTTGATTCGAGGCTTTAAAAAGGGTACCGCAAAGCTAGTTAATCTCCTTTGTGACGGATCTGCAAAGTTTTTATCTTCAAAATGGTCTCCACACAAATACATTCTAGTCGACATATCATTTAAATTCATCATAATCTGGAGCCATTCTTCGCGTTTTTTCGAATTATTTTCAGGAACAATAAAAAAGTGTTTATTTGTACCTCCATTAGCCAGGGGTGTAGAACACTGATAACGAAAAATTTACATTTTTTTTAAACTAGTCTCTGACCACACAATTACTATATTTAAAATTATTACCTATTATTATTCTGTACATGGATTACGGCAAAAAAGATTTCCAGAAATTAGAAAAATAATCTAGGCTATACTATACTTATTATGTTACGTAATATATGGGGCTCAAGAGATGGTTGAGGATTCCTTATAATACGAATATTTCGGACTTTTGTTCATTTTCCCATTGAATATCGATCTCTTCAACTTTAGTCTGAAAGTATGCGCCTACATTATTTCTATTGGAAGCCAAACAGGAAAAAAGGACTAAGAGTTTTGCATCAATCAGTGTGGATCCAACTTATGACAGTAGGGTTTGGACTTCAACATCAGTAAAAATACGAATTGGCCAGGGTCAGACTTTGTTTAACACTTAACTAAAAAGAAAACAACATTAAACAGACGGTACGGCAAGGCCGCACATACTTTCTCTCTCGCTCATATGATTCTGCCACAGAACTAAAAAAAATGGGACATAGGTAGTTCCGCCACAAAACTAGGAAAAATTGGAAGGTGAATGTTTCCACTAGTAAAGTGGCCTTATCTTATTTTTCCTAGGAAAACTAAACAAATGCATAATTATTTCCCTTAGTAATTAGTAAATAAGTACACAGTGAATAAAATCGTTAAAGCCGTTATCCATAAAATCGATTTTTTTCCATTTTTGTTCCAAGGGTATAGTGGCCTTTACCGATTTTTCCCGGAAAAAATGGTGCAGTATCTACGTGATTAGTCTTACTAAATGGTAAACATGTAAAAAATTTAAATAAAATGGTTAGAGAATTTTTAATTTTCTTTCTTCATATAAACTACTTACCCTTAATTTTGAGGAGAAAAAAAACTGAAAAAAAGTTCTGGATATATTCACCAGAAACTTCCAAATACCGATTTTGGTCGAAATCGACTTAACGGTTTTGGAGATAAGTTGTGTGACAGACAGACGTACACACAGACACCCACATATACACACATTTTCTTGGTACTTGTTTACTACTATATCCCTCCCAACACCCAATTTTGACTAAATTTTTGTAAAGTATGAATAAGTTAGTACTTATCTAAATAGATATTTTTGATTAAAATTATTTTGCGTAAATGATTTATAATTAAAAAGATATATACAGGGTGATTCACGAAGATGGTCTATTAAGTATCTGAGGAATGAGTTTTCCGATTTTCTTTAGCCTGTGGCCATACCATCCCTTAAGCTATACAAGCGCGCGTAACGCGCTTGTCTCTTTACTTTGGTACTTTTTTAGTTCCACTTTTTGAAATATGCACCTGACCTGAGACATTTAGCTACTTGAAAATCAAGAATGTTAGTCAAGTGTGACAACATTGCAAGTAAATTTTCATAATTAAAGTAAAATTAGGAGTGTTTCGCGTTAAAATATATTGGGATACTAAACAGCCAGTGATTTTTTTTCAACATTTGGCGTCAAAAGAGCTTTGCACAATATGTAAAGTGTCACAAAATACTTCTAATACTATCTAATAAATGTCACACAAAGAAAATTGCAAATTTCGAAAAGTGCGCAAAGTAAAAATTTACCGATCATTTTTCATAATAGGTATTACTATGCATTCGTAACTTTTGGTAAGTTTGGTTTTTGCGCCAAGTAATTTCAGTTTAAACTGCTTATTTAGACCCTACATTAATAATTTTGTACAAAATTATGTCAATGTTAGGTGTTGGGATATACTAAATATTTTAGAGATACCTAGAGGTAATTATTTAATAAATCTCCAACATATTTTATATAAATTTATTGTTTTTTAAATTTATAAACCATTTGCGCCAAATAATTTTAATGGAATTTATCTATTTAGACACTAATCTAATCATATTGTGCAAAAGTAATTCTAAGTTAGGTGTTGGGGATATACAAAACTGTTTTTTTTTTTAAATTTTATGTTTTTAGGACTCTAGGGGTCATGATTCGTCGAGATTTGCAAAAAAAATAAATTCGATATTTTGGACGATTTCAATATTTTCTCTATAGCCCTATATGCACGAGAGAGTAAAAATAAATTCTGGACAACGCCAATTTTACAAAAAATTTGCTACTCACTGTATAATTTGGAACAAACATCCTCTAGCGGCAACTATCAGCTAAGTATGGTATAGAAATGCAATATTATTTGCTTGGTCTTCAAAATATTTGGTTAATACAAAGCCATAAGAAATGTACCGCGGTAGCGGAAATATATCGTATTCGATTATTTCTAAGGCCATATTCCAGTTACAATAGATATTTTGGTCTACATTCTCTCTGAACAATAAAAAGCAAAAAGGTTCCCGCGGAAAAAATCAACGAATTTTCTGTAAGCCTATCCTATATTAACTGCGAACTATAGAATTTCAGAGACATTATACTTACGCTTTAATTGTTTCAACTTTACTTAAAAATAAACCACACTATTTAAGCAAATATAAACAGGCACAAAAGTATTACCCGTTGTTAACAAATTAAATAATTTAATATTTTATCACTTTTGATCGAGATTCAAATTCAAATCAAATGTCACGCTGACTCACAGGTGGGTAAGCTGTTCAAAATTTTAGTTTCAACGATTGCCACCAAACGCAACACTCCTCGGGAATGCGCAATGAATAAGCCGTCTTAAAAACTTCCGTATCATTCGGCAATCTCTCTTTAGATATTTATTTATCTCTGCACTTACCTAAATAGACCACTAACCAGTAATTGTACGATATGACATTATTATTGTCATCTTGTCAAGGTCTATTCAAAACTTGACAAATTTTTGCGATAGCTTTTTACTGTTATTTACATTTACTAACCATTTTCATTTTTAGATTTGTTCATTCTTGACGACGGGGACAGATTTGATCCTCGAAACATCGACAGTTTTCAAGTTATCTTTAGGTTTTTCAGCTTCGTTAGGGTCACTAAACTAGCACTTGTGCTGTTTACATCCTGGAGCCAGAGCCGAATATAACCAATTCAAAACGATAGTGGAGAGAAAACCCAAACATTTGTAAGGTAAAACATGAATCCTCCACAACAATATTGAACATATCTATGTTACATTAGTGTTGAATAATTAGTATCATTTAACAGAAAAAATACTTTTTGATCATGGGTAATGAAACCCATTATTACAGTTGCGTTACGTTTATCGGCCTGAATAATCTTAATAGTATTGTTGATGATATTCTGGTAATTTTTGTGTTGTTTCTTCAATTGCTGAAATCATATTAAATTTAGAATCGATTTTAGGTGTAATTGCGTAATATAAACAATTAGAAAGAGCAACAACATCAGTTAACGCTCGATTAGATTCCGGTTTTGTTTATAAAATTTACTTAATTAAATATGTACAGGGTGGCCAACTAAGAATGCGAGGTACTGTATCTGGGAAACTATACATCGTAGAGACTTGCGGCAAAAAATGTACATACTAAAACGGTCAAGAGAAAAACCTGAAAAATATTTTCAAGTTTCTAAAATGACCACTAGGGGGCGTACCTGCAATCTTGAATCTAAAAAAGTGATGTTTGTGAATTCCGCTATATTAACTTAATAAAAAAATTCCACATATTTGAAGTTGAGGATAATGTAAAACTTTTTTGTTTAATGCTTTTTGCTGTATCTCTAAAAATAAAGTGGTGGGGGGTATTCAAAGTTTTTTTTAAATAACACCCTGTATCTGCGAAACGGCTAAGCCGATTTTAACATACTTGGGTTAGTTCAAAGGAGCTATTCTTGGGCTACAAATGTTGTAGTATTTAAAGTTTCGTTAGTTTCACATGTCGCCGCTAGAGGGCTAGTTTCGACATTCCGACAGAAATGGTTAATTTTCTCAAAAAATTAAATGCATTGATATGATTTTTTTCCCCTGAAAAAGTAGCTAAATAATGGCTAAACAAGCTCGCGAAAACCGCATCTCGATATCTTGTTCCTAACCCAAAATATAGGCAAAAAAATTTATTACTTACGAAAATCCCTTAATTTTTTTTTTTACTATATTTATCTCGAATTTTTTCTTTTATAAAAGTTGTGGCCCTGAAAAGGACCGATTTAAAAAAGGAAGGTTCTTAGTGCCCCCGCAAATGCTCGGAATGCTGACCATCACGCTCTATGCATTGCTGAAGCCTCTCATGGGTAGACAATTAATAGAAGCAGGCCATGGAAAGAAAACAAATGAAAATATAAATAATTCTTCCTCAAACTGTCAATAGTTGTCAATAGTTTCGCTTTATTTTGTGCAATTTTTGTGTTTACAAAATGCGTTTCACGAATGATGAAGCTGTTGATATGCTTGCGGTTTATTTTGAATATCTTCAAAATGCCGCAGTAGCTAAAAGAGTTTAGGCGGCCCGTTATCCAAATCGACGTCCTTGCGATGTGAGAGTTTTTCCCCGATTAGTGGCGAGCTTACGAGCCAATGGTAGGTTTCGGCCTGCGTTTCAACGGCAAAAAATTGGAAGAACACAAGAAAATATCAACTACGTACTGGGGTATATTGTCTTGTTAGCACAAGAGCGTTATTGCTTGAGTTGAACATAGCACGAACAACGGTTCAAAATATCTTGAAGGACCATAGGTAAGTTCTAATGGCTATCACAATATAGGTATTTGTTGAAACTTTTTTTTAATTACTTTTAGAATGCATCCATATCATGTAGTTCTACATCAGGCTTTGAATGAGAAAGATTTTGATCGCAGGTTGGACTATTGCCATTGGATGTTAGGTATGATACGCGAAAATAGAGAATTTTTATTTCAAATTCTTTGGACCGATGAAGCCACTTTTAATAGTGATCGGAGAGTCAATCTGCACAATATGCACTATTGGTCTGCAGAAAATCCGCATTGGATGCGTGAAGTTCAGCACCAAGGACGTTGGAGTTTAAATGTGTGGTGTGGCGTACTGGAAGGCAAAATTATTGGGCCATATTTTTTCGAGCAACTTCTAAATGGCAATGTATTTCTTGAATTTTTGGCCAATCAATTACCGTTGTTGTTGGAAGATGTGCCTCTGGAAAGGAGGCAAAACTTGTTCTTGCAGTTGGATGGTTGCCCAGCACATTTTGCTATTAATGTGCGAGAGCATATCGATGCAGTATTTCAACAGCGGTGGATTGGAAGAGGAAGTCTGTTTCCATGGCCTCCGCGATCACCAGACTTAACTTGTCCGGAGTTTTATTTATGGGGGAGGTTAAACCGACGACCAGAGAAGATTTGAAAAACCGGATTCGTACTGCAATACGAACAATGCATGCATGCATGCACAGAGCATGATGGTCAGCATTTCGAGCATTTGCGGGGGCACTAAGAACCTTCCTTTTTTAAATCGGTCCTTTTCAGGGCCACAACTTTTATAAAAGAACAAATTCGAGATAAATATAGTAAAAAAAAAAATTAAGGGATTTTCGTAAGTAATAAATTTTTTTGCCTATATTTTGGGTTAGGAACAAGATATCGAGATGCGGTTTTCGCGAGCTTGTTTAGCCATTATTTAGCTACTTTTTCATGAAAAAAAAATCATATCAATGCATTTAATTTTTTGAGAAAATTAACCATTTCTGTCGGAATGTCGAGAATAGTCCTCCAGCGGCGACATGTGAAACTAACGAAACTTTAAATAATTTTAAACATTTGTAGCACAAGAATAGCTCCTTTGAACTAACCCAAGTTTGTTAAAATCGGCTTAGCCGTTTCGCAGATACAAGGGGTTATTAAAAAAAAAACTTTGAATATATCCCACCACTTTATTTTTAGAGATACAGCAAAAAACATTAAACAAAAAAGTTTTACATTATCCTCAACTTCAAATATGTGGATTTTTTTTATTAGGTTAATATAGCGGAATTCACAGAAACATCACTTTTTTAGATTCAAGATTGCAGTTACGCCCCCTAGTGATCATTTTAGAAACTTGAAAATATTTTCCATGTTTTTCTCTTGACCGGTTTAGTAATTACATTTTTTGCCGCAAGTCTCTACGATGGATAGTTTCCCAGATACAGTAGCTCGCATTCTTAGTTGGCCACCCTGTACATATTTTGGCTTAAATTTTTTTTTAAACTCTGTTTAACACGGTTGCTAGTTTGAACAGTAAATGGAATTTGCTAAATATCTATTTCAAATTCTCAATCCTCTTGTAAAAAACACTAACTCCTAACAAAATTATATAATATTTGAGAAAAACTATCGCAAATAAATATAAATTCTAACACCCTGGTCAACTTTGATGTTGCTAGTCTTATCTCGCATAATGCATCTGTTAATGAAACTTTAATTATTATTGTCAATGGTAAATTTGCCTCGTTACCACCGATTCATTACTTTGGCGTCTTTAATTCCTAGTCCGATTCCATGTTGCAGTGAGGTATTCATGTTTTTTTTTATTCATTATCGACTGCAAACAGTGTAGGTAAAGTAGTCATTACTTTACATTTGACGGGTGAAGGCAGAAGCATGTAAAATAACATAGCTCAAGTCAACGATAAGTGACAGAACTAAATCGTTGAAGATGTACGTTGACGACAGAAACGTTTTGTAAAAATATTTCCTTGTGATCGAGCTCCGTTATTTGAGTTACGTCGATTTTAATTGGATGAAAAAGGTATTCTTTTCGAGGGGGAAAGTGGCAGACCTCGTCAGCTCTCCACTACTTAGAAGATAAACCTAACAAACAAGTCTTTAATTGACTTTCAATTGATTTTTCAAATTCGAAACTTGACAGATTGAACGAACTCTTAGATTGTTGTGTATTACAAAAGATGCCGCTTTATAATTTATGCTTTTGAAAATATGGAGAGAATT
This sequence comes from Pissodes strobi, assembly GCA_016904865.1. Classification (NCBI taxonomy): domain Eukaryota; kingdom Metazoa; phylum Arthropoda; class Insecta; order Coleoptera; family Curculionidae; genus Pissodes; species Pissodes strobi. The sequence continues at coordinate 20,222 of JAEQML010055949.1, forward strand.
TTTCTCGAAAGGTAAAGTAATTTTTAGGTTTTTCAGTTAGACTCACTAAATTGAATTTTGTGCCAATTTATACCCTGAGCTCTGGACCTAAGCGATTCTATACATTTAATAGTCAGGTGGCCTAAACGGTATTTATTTGATGTATAATGATGAAGAACAGATCTGTATTTTTTTTCTTGTTTTGTTATGTTCGGCACACACACAAAAGGAAAATCCCATGCCACTCAACGAGCGGTGCGTGTGTGGAGAAGATGGTGGACGTTGGACTTGAAGCGTTGTAGGTAGTTTTCGGGAAATACGTTACTCGGAAGTTCATTCCAGAGTGATGCAGTCCTCCAGACAACGGAGTCCCACAACAGGGATGTCCTAGATGTTCACAACTGAATCATATGTTGATGAGCAGCTTGTATCTGACGGTTATTTCTGTTTGGCACAACTCTGGATGGAATCATAAGTGTCAGCTCATTCGTTCCGTCACTTTTCTTCGATGTTTAAGGGTATCAAGGTCTTTAGTCAGCTCTGGGTCATCCACAAGACGGACTGCTCTCCTCTGTATGCAGTCCAATATCTTGAGCAAGCGTTTGGGTGTCGAGCTCCACACATGGGAACAGTATTCCATAGATGGTCTTATCTGGGCCTCATAGAGCAATAAGAGCTGATGAGATGTATGCAACTTTTTTGCTCCATAGAGCGCTCCCAGCTTTTGAGCCGCTCTCCTGACGATTTTGGTGACGTGACTACGCCAAGACATATTGTTTTCTACGTTGATGCCCAGCAAGCTGATAGATGAGGTCAGAGTCAGTGTTTGTCCTGTCATTGATAAGTCGGGTCCTGCGGTGTTTGCTTTTTTTGAGAAGACAGCTGCTTGAGTCTTTCCTGCGTTAAACTGGACATTATTTTCCTCACCCCATTCCACGATGACGATCATATTGTCAAAGAGGATTTAGGCGCTAACCACCACGTGTGGCAGTGGTTACGGCTTGTGGTTAGGGGTTCGCGAGACTATGGTCTCGTTTTCGAGACCGAGACCCAGACCGAGACCTGGAAATTAGAATCGAGACCGAGACCGAGACTTACCTATCGAGACCGAGACCAAGGTAACGAGACTCTCGGTCTCGGTCTCGAAAAATATTTTTATTTGTTGAATTTTCAAAACTTATTTTTCTGAAAAAAATCAAATTTTTATGTATGTTATTGGCAATTTATGCCAACGGGGTCCAATCAACAAAAAAATTGAATAATCGTGCAAATCCAGGTATAACGCTTAGTAGTGTGTTAACGAGAGTGAGTCCTCACGGAGGAGGTAATTACCTTATCCTCCGTGAGGGCTCTCTCTCTTTTGCTTACTGAGGAGTCTTTCTCATCATGTAATTAATACATTTCCCATCCTTATCTACATATATGTTGACCTTGCCCCTGACCCTGACTTTTCCCCTCCCCTCTTAAATAAACATAATAAAACCAGCAGTTCTGTATGTTTCTTCACTTCACAGTTTAGTTTTCAATGGAAGAACTCAAATTAAGAAATCGAGTACTCAAGAGGGTCAATTCAGAAATAGTTAGTTCGGAAACAGTTAGTTCAAAAAAGAAAAAAAGTGAAGTGCATTTGAAAGAGGAATGCCCTATTTGTTTTAGTTTTTTGAAAAAAGAAAACATTTGCACACCAAATTGGTGTGAACACAAATTTTGTTTAGATTGCTTGACAGAATGGTTAAAAACGAAGGATGTTTGTCCATTGTGTAGAAGTCATTGTGATTACATTAATATAAAATATACTAATCAAAAAAGAGCTATTGTGAAAGAAACTAAATCAATTGTAGATATTTTTGAAACTATTCTAGATGGTGATAATAATGAAGAAGATAATGAACTAGTTTATATCATTCCCAGAACATCAATGTGATAATAAAAAGGAATTTTCTGTTTATAAGAAACTTTGATACTTAGTTATATACATTAACAGTTATGGATGAGGCTGTGAAAAAGTTACATGAAGAATTTAACCAATTAACTTCAGATAATTATTATAATGCTATGCATAGCAGACCAGAATATGTTGACTTTTATTGTGAGTTTGCGGAACATTATTCGAAAGGTGCGTCCGCTTGTGCTCAATACTTCGAAAATTTCAATGTATTGCAGTTTGTAGTTGAACTGAAACAATTGGGATTTTTTGTTGAAGTGGTTAGTTTGAAGAAATATATAGGAGATCCAACTATATTAGATGTGATAAAATTGGCAGAAGAAGAATTGGGAGAACTTCAATTTGAAGTATTTGTGTAAGATATGGAGAACTTTGTGTTAGAACTTTATGAAAACTTTTTGATGTCGGAAGCCTGTTCGCGGTTTTATGCGCTTGCGGGAAATGATGCTGAAGCTCAAGATATACTGTGGTATGAGAACTATATGCAACATGCTGAGTTTTGTAAAAAAGGTGTACAAGTGTGTAGCGAGTTCTTAAAGAACAAAGACAGAGTAAAGTTTGTATTGGAACTTAATATGTTAAAATTATATTATAAGAATATATGTGTGTATTAGGAAATTTAAATGTGAGAAATGAAATGTATTTAATAAAACAAAGTTAAATAAAATTATTTTTTTTTATTCATTCATAAAAAAATTATTATAAATATAAAACACATTTGAAAGCGCACACATAGATGGTGACTTTGAATGATAAAAACATTTAGGTGTTGAAGCAATTAAAATTGGTTGTTCATCTAATTCAATTATTGGTTTGCTGGAATATTTTCTTAGGTAATCTGCTTTTTCGTTTCCTTTAACGTAAACAAATTGCGCTTGTTCAGTCAATTTTTTTACAATTGTTGAAAAGTGGTGTAGTGGAGTATAACCGATATTCCAATTAATGCAGTGGTGATTTTTCATTAACCATACAGCTTGCTTGTGCGCTTCAGGAGAAAGAGAATTCAAAGAAAATGGTTGCTTGAAAACATAATGACTAATTTTTTCTCCATCATAGGCAGCTAATTCTTTAGGTAGAAATTTATTCTTTTCATCTTTGAACGCTTGAATATCCAAAACTAATCTCATATTTTTAAAGTTGCAAATTTTTTAAACACAAAGTTTTTATTGGAATATGATTCAATACGTTTTTTCAGTTCTTCTAAATTTTTAATGAAAATGTCTAATTTCTTGAACATATTGTAAGATCATTACTTCATGAACTATATTAAGAACCTGCTTGGAGTTGCTCTATCTTTAAATGATCTTATACAACTAAGAAATATTTGTTCAAATGTTAAATAAATGTAGTGCTTCAAGAGGGTGGGGGTGAAATGTAATATTAAAAGCAACTTGAAAATTAAAGTTGTTTAACAAGTTTAGTGAGTGGGTTGTAAGTGAAAACTTTATCATGTAATATTAAACAATACGCTGAAGTATCTTTTTCTAAATCTTTGTTTAGTTCAAATTCTACTCTCATTACTACAGGTCCAGCTTGTAAAGATTCCTTTTGATGTGAGCAATTTATATAAGCAATAGGAGCTTTTGATTTAAAATCGCTTGGGTCAAATAAAGGTTCTTCGGTTTTTGCATAGTAAGAAGATCGAAATTGGGAATACATTTCATATAATATAGCATATTTATTATTACTTATGTCCAGGAGAAGATCATTATAGGGGTATCTTTCAGAATTCAAAAAAACTTTAATATTTCTCAAGTTTATATCATTAAATTCACTCATATTTGATATTTTCGAATCTCTCTTCTCCTGTTGGAACGCAACTATAACATGACGAGGAGTTTCAACTCTAGTAGATGTCTTAACAGGCCAATTGTGTCTGGATGTTTTCAACAGTTCCGGATATTCAACTAATTCCCAACTTCTAAATGCAATAACTAAATCTGTTCCCTTATCAATAATTTTTGTTAATGATAATTCTTGAGGGATTGCTACTGAAATATGTGGTATATTCCAAGTTAGTTTGTGAAGAGTAATTTTTGGTATTTCACTTGGATCGGTAGTTATAATAGCATTATTGTCAGTGTTATCTCGCACAATTATTAGCTCCTGTTTTGCGTTTAATATAACTTTCCTATAGTCTTCAAAGAAACCCATTAACATTTTAAGAGGAATGCAAACATTAAATGAACCAGTTTTTTCATCAACTAATGTATTTGCTATCTTTGGTGACCATCCTGCATTTTTTAATTTGTCAGATTCATTTGTATTATATGAGAGGTAACCTTTTAGAGTGGATGTTAAACCAACATCCCTTATAGAATCTATCGTAACCCCATTCAACTGATATCTCATTTCTCTAAAGAGAAATGCTATCCCATTGTTTACAAGAGATAGTGTTTTAGAAACTGTTCCATCTGCTTTAGATAATTTTCCCTCTATGTAAAGAAAACTTTCGCAGGGAAGAGTATACTTTTCAATTTCATGAACGGGAATTAGTATTTCATCATTGTTGCTTAATTTTGTTGGCAAATATGGCTCATAAGAATGCAACTCTGAGTGAGTAATAGAATTGTCAATATAAAGTTTTTCGCTAACATTAAGTATACTCATTTCAAAAGTTTAAGTCCAAGTGATTTAAGAAATTGTTTGTTTGTACTTGTTAATCTATTAGCGTTGACTCGACTACTAAACTTAACTTTATTATGTTTAGCTTTATATGTTTTTTGAATTTGTTGAATATTGGCTGTTGATTGAATATCGTTTCTATTATAAAAAATAACCATTATAAATTTAGCTTTTTTACATGTAATCTTAGTGAAACAGTTTCTTTTCGAAAATTAACAAAATCGAGATTCTGATCTAATATTTTAACAGTAATTTTGTCTATTGCTTTCACTATTACCGGAAAATAAATAATATTTTGAGGACTTTCAATTATTTTAAATCCTGGAGAAACGTTTGGGAAAAATTGATGTATAATATGGACAGGTCTTCCGTTCAGATAGGAACCTTCAGCAATACTGCAATCTATACATAAGGAATTAACTTTTATAATTTCAGCTGGATTGTCTGATAATTTACTTTTTCCATCACCTTTAATAGTTTGGTTTTTAAATCCTAAAATTTTTCCAATAGTTCCATCTTTAAATGTAATATCAGCCGTAGATTTAATTTCAGATTGTAGAGTGTTATGATTAGCATATAAGTGAAAAGATATTCCTTTTTTATCAAAAATATTTTGTAGAAATTTATTTATATCGCCTATTTCATAACTACCAGCAGGTATTTCAACATAATCGTTTGAATTCCCGTAATACAGTTTGTTATTAGTTTCATCAATGTTGGGAATGGCATTAAAAGTTTCAAAATTTGTTAGTCCTATAACATAATCTGAGTCTTCATCTAAGTAAATTGGTGGATTAAATGATGCAAAAAGTTCACTACTTTGTGCAGAAAGAGCTATTGTAAATGACATGTCAGTTCCCACAACCTGTTTAAAATAAAGAATAGTTCATAATTACATGTTTATATAAAGAAATTGTAGACAAAGTTGCCCACAAATTGATGAATCATATGATTGATAGGAATCATGATTATAAAAGATGTCATTTTTGCTACCATCGCTAAAGAAGTATGATATTATTTCTGCAGGTGGTCTTAAACCTCCAAAACTATCAAAATAAATAATTTGTTTACCGTGCTTTACATAAGCTGTCCAATGAGTTCCTGGACCATATTGATCATCCAAATTAATAATAGCACATTCAACTTTATTTATAACTTTTGGTAGTTTATTACGCATAAATATTCCTCGAAAATTAGGGATTTTCAAAAGCCTCACATATTTTTTTAACTCAAAATTTGAAAGTGGTTTGCGAGGTAGCATATTTAACAGTTTTTTGCATAGGGTTTCAAATATAATCCACAACCTTGCTTATAAGGTCGCAAAAAGAGACCTTTACCAACTGACATTTGCTCTATAGCCTTATTATGTCTTTTTTGTTCTTCAAGTTTATTTTTTGCACTTTTAACCGCATTTATTGATGAAGCAATTCCTGCAGCTCCCCCACTTAGTGCTCCCAATGCAGAGAGTCCTGCAAATATTGGAATTAGCGGTAACAAACCACCGAATTTTGGAATTGGGATAATTCTTTTAGCAGGTTGTTTTACCTTTACGTTTCCTTTACTGATAGATGCTAGAGCATCTTCAGCCGCAATTCGTAAATTTTTGTATTTTCTTCCCAATATCCCCCTTTTCGCCCTTCGTAACGCTGACTGAAATGAGATAGTCCTGGTAGTTCTTTTTCGTTTTTTCAATTTTATTCCTTTGCCTTTTTTTATTCCTTTTCCTCTCTTTTGAATACCCATACCTAACTTAGACTTAGTTTTCATAATACCCGCTATTCCTAGTGCGGCTTAATCGTTCGCCTAAAGAAGCGTCACTCGATTTAAATCTTTGAAAAGCTCTTTCCGCTAATAACTGATCTGCCCTGTTGCGATTCTTCAAGTCGGGAAATTTATAATAAGCAATATCGTGTTCTTTGCAAGCTTCGTCTAAAGGATTTTTACTCTTATCTCCTCGCTCAAGACGTTTAACAAGTTTTGTTCCTGGACCACAATATTTGTATGATGGAATGTGTAATTCAAAAGGTAGTTTATTAATAAGACTGTTTAGTGAACCACCTTTCAACACGAGCATTAAGCTTTTAATAGAGCTAGATGTAACATATCCCAATATATATATAATATGAAGTTTACAGTTCCTTTCTTCATTGAAACAGTTAGAGCTTGCTCAACACTGATCTAATGCAGATCGAAAAGCAACAGTTTTCTTTACCGATAAAAAATCATGATCTAGATATAATAAATTTTAGAAAGCATGGTGTCTTGTTTGGAGGTTCATGTAAAAGAGCAATAGTTGTAGGACCCTCTGGATGTGGGAAAACTAATGTAATTATTGCCCTATTAACTTCCGAAAATGGGTTAAGATTTGGAAATGTGTATATTTACTCAAAATCATTATATCAATCAAAATACGAGTTTTTAAGAAATCTATTAAACTCAATTAAAGAAATAGGATATTTTGAATCATCTCGTGAAGAAGATATATTACCACCGAATGAAATTAAACCTAATTCTATAATCATATTTGATGACATTGTTTGTTGTGATCAGAATATTATGAGAGATTACTTCTGTTTCGGTAGACATAAAAATACTGATTGTTTTTATTTAAGCCAAACATATTCAGCTGTTCCTAAACAATTAATTAGAGATAATACCAATTTGTTAATAATATTTAAACAAGATGGTACAAATTTAAAACATATTTATGATGATCATGTAAATACCGATATGTCTTATCAACAATTTAAAGACTTATGTGGTATTTGTTGGCGGTCAGATTATGATTTTGTAGTTATTGATAAAGATTGCAACATGAAATCTGGTCGTTATCGAAAGGGATTTGATAACTTTATTAAATTTTAGAAAATATATATAACCATCATTTCAATTAAGTTAATATTAGTTCATAATCTAAACTATATCGATAAACATGAACGAGAAAATTGCAAAAGAACTAGTGAAAGCTCGTAAAGCCGTAAAGCGAAAATATCAAGCCCTAAAGTCAGATATAGCAGAATCAAAAATTCGCCAAGAAAAAGAGTTAAAGCCCATTACTCAACCTTTGCAGGAATTAATTAAAACTATAAAATCGGAACCATTAATAAAACGGGAAATATCTTCACCTTCGTTCTTTTCAACTCTTCAACATTCTAAATTTTCACCTATCAAACAACAACAACCAACAAGAAGACAGACAAACATATATAAAAAATATCTCCCCACTGAAATACCATCATTTTTGCAAGATGAAGAAATATATGAGAAGAATGATGATAGTGATAATGATGATGTTTTTTTACCCAGCCCTAGTCGCAGATTGAGTTCTACAATGACATCTCAAGCAAGAGGGCGTACTTCTAGTCCAAACGAGTCCACTATAATCGAACCAACTGACGAAGAAGTTAGACAAGACATCCTTGAATTAACTAGAACTCCTGCTTATGAGGAATATCTTGAGGCATTTCATCCGCTCGTAAGAACATTTGTTGATTTGGCAATTAAGGGTAGACGAGATGTGGATAACACTCACGGTCTAACTCATGACCCTGTAGCGGAAAAATGGAAAATTGGAGATAGTTTAATTGATTTTGAAAAAGAAAATTTGAAAGTTAAAAATTTAACCTACAAAGGAACTCCCGGATTGTATGAGCTCATTTTTTTCCAAGATCCAAAGGGTTATACATCAAAAGATCTTGAAAATTATATGGATATTTTAAAAAGAACAAACGCTTATAGAAGAAATTATGATGCTAATGAACAGATACAGGGAACTACCGATCCGAAATATCTAACAATAATTAAACCATATTTAATTGAAAAAAAAATACTGAAACAATCGAGCAAATCGACTACATCCAGCATTTCAAGCGTTTCAAGTCTAAGCAGATTAAGACCACCTCAAACACGTCAGAGAACAACAAAAACAAGATCTACAAAAGGAGGAACGTTGTTAAATTTATCAAATAAAAAAATTGATTATGTCTATTATGATGATGTAAACGAACTAGTGGAAAGATTAAAATTACTAGTTTCTTCGCAAATGGCAGGTCATACGGGCCACCAAAATGAGATTATATCAATATTGGAAGAACTTCGAGAAGCAAAAATAATTGTATAAAAGGTAATTAATTGCAAAGAAACAATTATTATGTTATAGTCCATGAAGGTAAAATGTCGATTGATAAATTCGGATCACACATACTTTTCAAAGATCAAAATAAATTATTAGAATATAGAAATGCTCCTTCTTCTTCTTCTTCTTCATCTTCTGAGATCTTAAATATTGTGGATATTAATAAAGTAAAATTGTATTATAACATTGTTTTACCTTTTATCGGAAAATGGGATTCCATTAATAATCAATATGAATTACTTCAAGATGGAAGAAATACATATGTTTTCCCATTCAAAGAGGGATATATAGAGAAAGTTGAATATCCAAAAGAAGATGTTGCTCTTCATATAAACGGTAAAGCAGTAAAATATGGAACGAAAACCAAAATTATATTAGGTGATATAATCAGTTTCCACAACGCTAAAAAATCGATAACATATTTGCCTTTGTTTTATGGAGAACTTGTAATAAAATGTCCAATTATAATAGAACAATAAACATTCTTAATTTACAACTATGACTGTTAACTTTAAAGAAGAAATTGTTAATGAACTTCATAAGCCAAGCAGAAAATATTACAAACGTCGGAGGGTTATAGTAAAAGGTTTAAATGATTTATGGCAAGCTGATTTAGTCGAAATGATACCTTATTGGAAATTGAATAGAGGATATCGTTACATGTTGGTAGTAATTAATGTATTCTCAAAATATGTTTGGATAGAACCAATTAAATCAAAATCAGGAAAAGAAGTTACTCAAGCTATGAGAAAAATTTTGGAAACTGTTGAAAATGTTCCAAAACACCTTCAAACTGATATGGGAAAAGAATTCTTTAACAAAGATTTTCAAAAGTTAATGACTGATTTTAGCATAAATCATTATAACACTTATTCTAATTTAAAAGCCAGTGTAGTGGAAAGAGTGAACAGAACTATAAAAAATTTAATGTGGAAAAAATTTAGTTTACGTGGAAAGTACAAATGGATTGATATTTTAGATGAAATAGTTCAGAAATATAATAACACAAAACATTCGACAATCAATAAAAAGCCAGTTGAAGTTAACAAAAATAATGAAAAAGACATTTTAAGATCATCTTTTACTCGTGCAAAAACAATCGATCCAAAGTTTCCAAAATTTAGGGTTGGTGATTATGTGCGGATAAGCAAGCAGCGAGAAGCATTTTCCAAGAGTTACACGCCGAATTGGTCAAATGAAATATTTAGCATAAAAAAAGTTAAAGTTACAAATCCTACTACATATTTGCTTCAAGATGAAAAGAACCAAGAAATTGCAGGAGGGTTTTATGGAGAAGAGTTGCAGAATGTTAAACATCCAGATGTCTATTTGGTAGAAAAAGTATTAAGAAAAAAAGGAAATAAAGTATATGTTAAATGGCTTGGATTGGATAAATCACACAATTCATGGATTCTTAAAAAAGATGTATTATAATTTAATGGTTGTACCTTAAACGTATTTTAATTAAAATTTTTATATATTTTTTTATCAAATAAAACAAATGTTAGTATTGAAATATTTTATTAAAAATCAATTTAAATTTAAACATTAAACCTTTCATTAAAAATCTTGTTCCTATGTTCCTTACTCAGAAATATGTCCAAAACATTTTGACATTGCACAATTCTTCTATCAAATCGAAGTCTGTCTGCATAAAATTTCTGATATTCAGATATTCGCGCTTGCCTGTAAGCAAAGGACCACACCACCATCCAATATAGTTTATTTTTATCTTCACAAATATTGACCGATTTCTTCATAATATTTCTTCGTTGAAAGATTATTTTTTAATTTTTCTTCCAATTGTTCCGGATACAACAAAAGCATTTCCAGCATCACACATACATTTTCACTGTTGACATTCTGATTTGGATTTAGCACTTCATATATGTCGGATAGAATGTTTCTTGATTGTGTGCAAAGGCTAGTTTGAAACAATTTGAAATACTTCTCAAATTCTTGTTTGTTAATTATTTGAATTCTATAATCCACAATCTCAATGAGCGACCATAAGGTGTCAACAGAACTGCATGAAAGATAAACATAATTTCCATGCAATTTTTGAATTTTTAAGATGAGGCAATCATTATATTTATGAAAGCTTAAAGTAATGTTACCACACATCAACGATTGTGTATCTGAATTAGAAGAATAAAAATAATTAGCTATCACTCCCTGGTATTTCAACAGAGCTTTCCATTCATCTTCATTTAGACTCACATAAAATCCGTTTCTGCTTCCAATAAGAATTCTTGGTGAAAAATCACTTAAACTTATCCCAACAGCTATGAACTTGGATGAAGAATTATTTAAATAATACACTTTAGAATTTAGAAGTTTTTCACTAATTTTTATACATGAATCGTCTTTCTTAAACACATTATTAGTATTAGTGCTATACTCATTTACTTTACTGAAATTAGTATACATGTTTATTATTAAGTGTGATCTGGTAAACTGAACTGTTTCGAGATAGTCTTTGATGATATAATATGATCCCCACCAGTTATCATCCCCACTCTTTTATCAGTAATTTTAAGGTTGTTCGTTTTAATTGTATTCTTATTATTCTGTTTTGAATTTATAATACATAAGTCCTAACACTGTTATGAGAGAAAGTAAACCTACTGTTAATACTACATTAATAATATAAGATATATAACACTTGGAATTTTCTTGCTCGTTAAAAAGGGTGTTGTTTAAATATGTAAGATTTGTTGATTTTATAGGGTTTTCTCTATGTATCAATTCGGAACATTCATCATTTTTACGTTTGATGATCCAATTTGTGTCATAAATGGTATTGTTTACATAATAATATAAAATTTTGAAGAAATTGCTATTAATGTTCATCTGCTGCATTTTAAAGGAAAATGCTTGGCTGCTATTATTAATTTTTTCAATTCTCATATGATAACATGATTGCGGTAATTCATAATCCGATGTATTTTTGAAACAAACTAAACTATGTGTCACTTTATATGGAATATGCACATATAAAGTATTTCTTGTAATGTAATATAACAAAATATATGGGGTAAGAGACATGATTAAAACACCTTAAAATTTTAATTCTATATTCTAATAAACAAGAAGAGACAACTCTATTACAGTATCATCGACTGAATGATGACATTTACAATAATTCAAATTATAAATAGCAAAAAAAAAAAAGGGATAATGAAATTTAAAACATAACAATTACAATATTTTGGATGCCATGATGACATTCGCAACAGTCAAAATTATAAACGAGAAAAAGAAAATGTTTGTATTAAATTTTGTCATAACAACATCTTGGTCTTCACATTTCTTCATCTTACAAAGCCACAAACATTCAGCTAAGTCACACTTGTTGTGAAGTCTATGATGTTCTTCAATAGGACAATCATCAATCGTCCATTCAAAAATTTCAGCACCACAGTAAAAACATTTGCAAATATCAGCAATTAACAAATAATAAAAACCTGCACGAGCTAAAACTTCGGGCCTTAATTTACCCTTCCATTTATTAAATGTTGAAAGTCTTTTTTCATAACTTCTATATGAAATATTATCAATTTCTTTATCACAACTTTCTAAACACATGCTTTGGTAGTTAGGCTACCTTTAAGTAATACAAAGCTTTTTCCTATCTTAAATACAATCCAACAACCTTGAAAAATCGGTTTAGAAGAGAGGGAACATTGTTTTATAATAATTCTTTATGCTCATCTGCCCATTGATAAAAAGGAATATCATGATGACCCCATGAAAGTGTATCAAAGCTGTCCGGAATTTTATATCTTTTGTCGTCTGAAGAAGTTAGAGCTAATTTATTCACCAATTCAGTAAACATATTATGTAAACGAGATCGAAAGGTATACATAGTGCAAAACGTTTTTGAATTATTTTCAACTACATCTTTGTAATGAATATATGTTAACTGATTTTTGATACTACTTTTTTTAACCCCTTTTGCTCTTTTAAGCAAACCACTTTCTGTTTTAATGCAATATGCTTTCGCTCCGGTTCCATAAAAACTTTCAATAGGTTCACCAGCATATTCATCTTTAAATTTTCCAACCACAGATTTAGTAATTGGCATATTATGACAATTGCCGATTTGATAATTTGAAGTATCAAATCTATCTATATTACCCTTTATGTCATCATAAACATTTTCGGTTTGAATTTCTAAAATGAAGGAGTCTGTATCAGTATACAAGAGTTTAACTTTTTCACCGTATGAAGGTTTAAGAAAATTGTAAAAGAAATCATACATTAAAGTTTTTGATATATCCAATATGGAAAATCCCACATAAATAGGTTTATTATATTCAACTAAAACTTTTTGCATTTGAACCGCAACTAAATTTTCTGAAAATATGGTTAAGTCTTTGAAGTAAGGTTTTGCAATAAGATTTTCTGCGCCATCTTTTCTACTGTTTTTTGCCCATTCAGTAACCAACCTAATATCAGTCCTTTTGTCAACATTTTCCATTGTTTTTCCATAAATGCTATTATTCGCTACTTTATATGTACTTTTTTCAAATTTGTTTTTAGATTCATTTCTTAACTTGGTGTTTAAATCAATATATTTTTTTAGCCATGGTGATTGATTAAACTTTAAAACTCTATATATTTTAACTATCTCTATGCCATTTTCAATGCATTGTTTCAATAAAGAATAATGAAGAACATATTTTTCCTTATTATTTAAATTTGGAATTAACTTTGACCATTTTGAATTAGGAGGTTTGTAATTTTCAGGACAGAATGGAAATTCATTATGTTGATCATGTAATATATTTGGATATTTTAAATCAACTTCAAATACATATCCTGATTCTGCAGTGTCAGAAATATTCATTATGTTTAAATTTTCAATTTCATCGTTTTTTAACCAAATGAAATTATTTGTTGGAAGATATTGTGACATTGCATAACCGTATAAGTTTGTTGCATCAAGATACAAAATATATTTGCTTGGTTCTGATGGATCATAATTTGAGAGAAATATATTATTTGCTTCAGATTTTCTACTTATACAGGTACTGACTCCTCCACGAACATTACTTTTAAAAAAATGTAACATATCAGGATCGGTTAACAATTCTAATTCTACCCCAGTGTAACGTAAACATGCATCAAAACTTAAACCGGGAAAAGTGTAATAATGAGCAGGATCTAATTTATAAGTGTTTATACATGTTTTTCTAAAATTTTCGAAAACATCTGCAAGGAGTAACACATCAGATTTTAAATAAATGTCAGAATATTCGCCAATCGAATTGCATTGAAACAAATTAAATACAATGTTGGCTCTCTCATACTCTCTTTCGGAAATATGTTCATCTGTTAGATCATTATAAAAGTTTTCCTTATCAGGCAAATTTACCTCATCTAGTTTCGAGTAGTTGTCGATATATTTATATGGAAAAACTCCTTTTTGACGAATATATTTAAATTGTTCTTTGTCATTAAAGTATTTTGATACTTCTTTACATTGAAGATCATCAAGCGTTTCAGATAGATTTGCCAAAGAATATGGTAAAAATTGAAATGAATCTATAAATCTAATATGAAAATATTTTTTTTTTAAGGTATTTGATTTTTTATCGAAATAGGAGCCAACTTCAATATGTTTTTCAAATGAAATATATTTTTCTTTATTTTGAGCTATTACAGATAATTGTTCATTATTTTGACATATATTCTTAATAAACAAATGGGAATCATAATTCCTCAAATTATGTAATATTACAGGAATAAAATTTGGTTGTTTGTAATTTAAATTACAGATGGAATGTGCAGGACCTCTATATTTTCCAGTGATATGACAATGATCAGCAACTTTATCATTATCAATATATTTGTCACAAATATGACACTCATTAGTGTAGTTCAAATGTATTTTATCTAATTCAGATAATTTATTCATTTTTTTATGAACTTTAAGATATTTGCTGTATAAATTACAAATATCTCTCTCTAAAAAATTTATAAATATTTGGGCACTGTTAGGTCCTCTATATAGTTCAAATTTGGAAAAACTATCATCAAAGGAACATTTAA
>JAEQML010055950.1:0-34961 GCA_016904865.1 Pissodes strobi
CACATGGACATGCTACTGCGGCATTCTATTTCTCATTTTAAATAAAATCAAACTTTATTTAATGAATGACGTTTCTATTTTATGTTCTTCTGATCTCTCCGAAGCATAATAGGAACACATAACCCATAAAAAGAATCCACCATAAATATGTTTTTAAAATTTTTGCGAGCTCTGCACATAAATGTCGGATATGATAGAATTGTACTACAACAACACTTTTACGACGCAGACTTGAAATTAGTTCCAGATATCATCGCGAAATTTTATTAACAAAAAAAAAAGATGGTAAACGAGGGGGGGGGGGGGCGTTGTCGTACTAAAATAGAAGAAGTATTAATACAAAGTATTAACTTAAAAAAAATAGACAGTTTTGTTTACTAAATATGAAGGCGCCAACATCGTTCCCCTACTTCTTTCCCATTTTATAAAATAGTAGGGTAAGGTGGGTCATGTTGATGAACGGGCCAAGATGACGAATTTGACTTTGATGAAAATCAAAAAGCAGAAATCTGCAGTACATCATAACCTGTGATGTCTGGTCGGGACCAGTTATAGCTTAAAAAGATAGGTGGCACTTTCCATCACTACGTTCGATTTTATGCTTGAAATTGTGTTTACTGGTTAGACGTTATAATATTGATGTGTATTTCCTAATTGATGTTTATTTTGTTGTTAGAACCCATCAGATTATCAATGTAAGTAGCACGAACTAATTTTATTAATTGTTTGTTTTATTTGTAACGATTTTGTTATAAATTTTCCTGGGGGCAAGTTGAAGAATTCGCTTGCCCCAAGTAGTTTTCCTTAAGATATTTTTTTACAGATGATGCGTAACTATAAGAGAAAAAATGAATGCCGGTTGTGGTCAGCAGATAGTTTAATTGCTGCCATGTATACTGTAGAAAATTAAAATATGGCAGCTAATAGAGCCAGCATAGTTTACGAAGTGCCTGAATCAACACTTCTACGATATATTAAAAAGAATAGGGAACAGAAAAATTTACCGGAAAGTGGCAAGCGGTGGCAGGTTTGAAAGTACTTTCACAGAACCACAAGAAATTGAGCTGATTTT
Organism: Pissodes strobi; assembly: GCA_016904865.1. Lineage (NCBI taxonomy): Eukaryota > Metazoa > Arthropoda > Insecta > Coleoptera > Curculionidae > Pissodes > Pissodes strobi. The sequence continues at coordinate 1,073 of JAEQML010055950.1, forward strand.
AACATTGGAGCATTAAATTTGGTCTTGCATCTTTGCTTTCCCAAAAACTTGTCTAGGAGTTTGCTGAAAGTAGTAATATTTGTTCACACCACTTCAACAAAACTCTCAAGCTGGCTGATAGAGACTGGTAAATTTCTTGGATGAAAAGGCACAAAATCAGCTTAAGGACCCCTGAGTCTACGTCCATCGGACGCCTAATTGGATGTAATCGAGTTGAAGTGATTTGATTGGGGAACTTAAATAAAACATAATTTTAAGCCTGACCGCATATACAATGCTGACGAATCAGGTTTGTCCACCATTCCAAGTAAATAGCCCAACATTTTATCTCCAACTGGATGCAAAAGAGTGGCAAAAGTGGCTAGTAGTGAGCGTGGACGGAACACAACTGTTCTTTGTGGCATGAACCCACAACGTTCGTACGTTCCATCCTTTTTTGTTTTTGCCAGAGTGAGAATACGTCCTGAACTGTTACATGGAAGCCCCCCTAATTCCGCAGGTATAGCTCAACAAAGTGGATGGATGAACACAGATGCTTTTGTTAAATACCTTTGTCATTTTATTAAGTACACCTCTCCTTCCATCAGAGTGCCAGTTTTATTGATTGTCGATAATGATTCATTCAATATATCTTTACAAGCAATCAACTTGTGCATAGACAGTGGAGTGATTCTGGTTGGTTTGCCTACTCACACAACTCACCCGACTCACCGCTTACAACCATTGGATGTAGGATTTTTAGGTCCTCTTAAGGCATGCTTTGACCAGGCCAGCGACAATTTTTTGGTGAATAGTCCCGGTAAATTTATTACAGATAAAGAAGTAGGACAGCTGTTTGGAAAATCTTATTTGAAGGCAGCAACTATAAGCACCGCTGAAGAAGTCTCTAGTGATGATGAACCTCTCATCAACATAAAAAGCAAACTGAAAAATAAAGCTGAAATGTCCTAAGATTCAGTTACTTCATCCGGTTTGCAAAAATCTCCTAGCGTTGCGGGACTTCAAAATGATGGTGATAAGGTGTCACAAGCCGCGTATATCGATGCGAAAAGCCCCCGTATATAATCTGGCTTCGAAGTAGTTTCGATCGAGAAGTTAAAATAAATCCGTGTCGCTAAACAATTAGATTTCGACCCAATTGAATTTAGCGCGTGAAATTAAAATCGATGGCCTTCTAATTATTGTCATAGTACGTACTGGCTTCGGATTTGCTACCAAGTTTCATCGCGCGCGCAGTTAATAATTATCCCTGAATAACTGGGAAATTCTAATGATTGGAATGGCTTAATGACAATGCGCTTTTGGCTACCCTGGGTAGCTTTTTTTTGGAGGATGCCTATACATTGAAATCTCAGGCTTTTATCATTTAATTCCCTTGGATGAATTATTGAGAGGAACATGTGATTAGTCGTGCTGGATATTCATTGGTAGAGCGACTTTCCGAGCCTGCTCCTTGAGTTGTCGGTTAACTGGCGCCACTTTCTCTACGACCTTTGTGAGTCAAGCAGTTATATTGGACGCCGGTTGGAACTAATTTTGATTTTTACCTGTTAATGGGGTTTTTACGACCGGGTCATTTTAACAGTTTCAGTCTTTAGTTGTGTCTTATCTTTTCTTAAGTGTTGGTGTCTGAAATTGCCCTTTGTGGGATTTGAGTTCTGATGCTTTTTGCAAGGTGAGTTGAGTTTTTATGCATTTTTTTGTCTCTCTGTGAACGCGATCATTTTGTGACGCACGTGGGCGGATTTTTAATTCCCTTTTTAATCTCTTACAGAAGCCCACTTGCCCAACTGGAAGGCGTCTAGCGTTAAGCAACTTACCCTTACACAGGTAAATTATTGTTTTTTTTAATTCTTATTTCTTTTTTTCTTTGATGGTTGATTTTGATTACCGAGTTGTAATGCTCGTCCATTAACCCCTTCCGCTCCAGGCTGATTTTTCAGGTGTAGGGTTTGTATACCACCAACAAAATTTTGTCCAAAATTATGTTTTGGAAAGTTATTATGTAGAATAAAAGAGATATTCACATGTAGTCCAAATAATTGATTTAAACAATTTAATTTTGTACAACAATTTATAGTTCTTACCAGAATATCCACATGTGGATATATGGGTAACCCAGAATATCCACTTTTGGATATCTATTTTCACAAGCAAGAACAAAACCACGTGCGCTTCCCTCTATTCTAAAAATACACTAAATAACAAACTATCATTGCCGTTGCGTTAACACCACATTAGTGAACGTCGACCTTGAGTCATTTACATTAGTCCGGGCGTTTTTTGAATATTCGTGTTCTACCGCGATGCATATTCGTGTCCTACCGCGATCTAAATTAATCTACCGAGTCCGGCACCACTTTTTCCAAGTGCGTTATTATCCCGTATATGAATATCCATTTGTGAATATTGTGGTAAATTTCGTTATACCTAGAAATACCCATATGTGGATACGATGGAGCGGAAAGGGCTAAGGGTTACGTGTGGAACCTTGAATATGTGTTCTTTCACAGGGTGCTACCGTTGGGTCTACTTTTCCCGTTGGGTCTACTTCTACCGTGAGGTCTATCGCTACCGTTGATCTATTCCACCGTCAGATTGTTCATTGCTATCGACGAGCATCGTTAGCGACAGAGTGTTCCTTGGCTACGCCTGTCTAGCGGTACTACCTGTATAGAACCTTGCAGACCTTCGCCTGTCAAGGAAGTCTTCTTCCTACTGTGAGCAGTTCATTCTGGAAGCTGACTGAAGAGTTACTCGTCGGCCAAGTGAGCAATTTCTATTTTATTTTCGTTCTTGCTATATATTTAGCGGTCATAGTGCGTAATTAACTTGCGATCTTTAATTATTATTATTTTTTTTCTTTTCTTTTGCTTTGTTTTCGAACAAAAATTAACTTTGTAACCTTTTTCTCCTTAATTAAGGTAACATTTAGCCATTAAAATTTTCTCTTGAAGGAACTTTGAATTTTTGGGCAATTTTGACAGGCCTAAATTGCTTGATTTTATTTAATCAAATTTTGAAATTCAGATAGATCCGTTGATCTAGAATAAATCAGATTCTGGATCGAATGTTTTTTTTTGAACTTTAATTGATGGACGCAATAACGTTGTATGTTGAACTAGTTTTGTTATTATTCTCAATTTTCACGATTTCTGGCTTACGTTGGATAACCCTAGATCAGATAACTACTAGTGTTGTTACAGCCTAGTAGAATTTGCGTTATTTTTTATTGCGGCCTTTGATATTTTCTTTACTCGAACAATTTTATTATCTTTGTTCTGCCGGTAACTTGACCGTGGGGTAAATTGCCATACGTTAAGGTCTGTAATTAATTGGTGGCTATAATAACGCCAGGTCTAACTAGTTTTTTTCATATCGTTTTGCGGCAGTTATTAACATAGCTTAACTGAATCGAATAACCATAGTTAGTTAGTTATACGGCTGTGACGAATCATGATTCGAGGTCCGTGAATTAGTCTTTAATTAGGTGATTACTCGAGCTAATTGAACTTACCTATAACGAGAAGTTATTTGCAGTATCGTTGGCTTTCAACATATTTTACTGACGTCCTTTTTATTAATGCTTTAAGTGATCGTCATTAATTATTACGATTGAATATTTCGGAATGTGTTTAGATTAAGCGTGTGAATTATTTCACCGCGTAAAGCCTACCTTTTTTTTGATTAAAAATACAGTGTTACCATAAAATTGATCTGCTGAAATATTCTTGTCCTTTAATCTTTCTTTTCCTATGACCAGCTGTGATAGTTCTTTAATAGTAATAAAACCGATCTTTTGTTTGTTTAGTCACCTGTTTGATTTAATTATTTTTTAATTGTGACTCTGAAGGAAAGGCCCATTACAGTAAGTATCTGTTTCTTTTATTATTTGCGCTTGATAATTGAATCGTTCTCGACTTACTTCTGATTAATATTCAAGAATTTGTTTATCGTTTACTTTAGTTATCTTTGATTAATTTTTGAGTATTTGTTCTCATCGACTTTAGTTTTCGGTTAATTTGGGTACTTGCTTTATACCAACTTTGATTTTGACTAATTTTCGGGTAATTATTTTTTCCATTATTAATACTGATACTGCTGGTATATATATTTAATCTAATTTTTTAACTTATTTTTGTTAATTTATTGATCGATTTTCCTGATAGAAATAAATAACGAATTTTTGGTATTCATTTATTTTGTCGCGAAGCTTAAGCTAAAACGAGTTCCATATTTCAACTTTGGGGTAATTCTCACTTGTGCTGTCTAAAAGCCCGTGGCGCCTTAAATACATCAACCCGCACCCTACTCAAATGCTGGAGATTTGAGCTAGGGCCTAATTTATACGCTCGGCGACAGCTCGTTTTAGCCTACGCATTGGCATACTTTATTTCATTCAATATCTAATTTTAAATTATCAAATTTATTTTTTTTCCCTTCGATTTGAGATTAATCACTCCCAGTTCCTTCTAAGCCGGAGTGAAGGTTTGCGCCCATTAGAAGGAGAGAAAGAGCGTAATAAAAGATAATAAAAGGGAGCACGTGATTCAGGATGATTTGGCTATTGCAGGTCCATCGGATCTTCAAAACTTGAAACCCAATCAGCAAATTAAACTCATTGAGATTAGACATTTGCCTGAAATAAATCGACCAGTCCTGAAAACGAACAAAAAGAAGCAAACAGCGTCGATATTGACTTCATCTACCAATAAAGAAGACATTGAAGAGAAAGAACGAGAAAAAATTATAAAAATCAGACTAAGAAAAGAACACGTGAAGAGAAAGCGAAAAGAAAGGTTTTTCGAAAAGACTGAAAAAAATCTATCAAAGAGCCTCCAAAAAATATAAAGAGAGAAATATCATTTATTCCCAGCTGCGAGGAACGAACTTCTTCTGGGGTGTATGGGCTGCGTTGTAGAGGTAGCACCTTTTGTTCGAATCGGTCGCACCAAGAGTCATAGACTGGAGGTTGATTCGGATAACTGGTCCTCACAAGGCAGTCAGCCCTTACCTATGGCTCCACGCGCCACACCCTGGTAACTGTATCGACTTGCAGGCTAAACTAAGTAAGGGTAGCCAGATATGGCGAGAAAATTGAGTTAGCGGCAGCTGGTGGCTCAAAACTGACCTCGAGCAAAGATATCTTAGATTTCCAATGGTTGAGTACCACACACTATGTGTCGTGGTTGGAACAACTATATAGGCACTTACACAGCGATGAGGAAGGCAAGGGGAAACCACCTCATTATAACTCCCTAGTATAGTTAATATGGCAGAGAAAATATCACAAACGGCCCCTAGTCCCCGGCAGCCCTTCAATGGACAGAGGGTGCGAAGAATCCTTAAAATTTCAACCTGGAACGTACAAAGTATGTACGAAAGTGGAAAGATCCACAATATTATCAAAGAAATGACAAGACTTAACATCCAAATAATGGGAATTAGCGGAACATGGTGGCCAAACACAGGACAATGGAATGTACAGGATCATGAAATATACTATTTGGGTAACACTGACCCCCGACACAGGAATAGTGTAGGCATAGTAGTCACGAAGGAGATCAAACAATATGTAAAAAACTTTATACCATACTCTGACCGAATGCTCCTTTTACAAATACACGCAACCCCTATGGACATTAACATAATACAAATATATGTTCCGACCGCTGATAAAGACGAAGAACTCATCGAAGAATTCTATGACCAGCTAAAAGATCTAATGAAATCTTTTAGCTGGTCATAGAATTCTTCGATGAGTTCTTCGTCTTTTTTCAGCGGTCGGAGCATTTGCAAAATGCTATTAAATCAGTAAAGACATATCCGGGCGCCGACGCGACGTCGATACCCCCAGTGATCATAACCCCCTAGTAGGTATAATAAAAATCAAGTTGAAGAAAATTAAAAACGAGACTACTAACAACAGGAAGGATATTAGCAAATTTCAAGACGAAAAGTCTATGAACTTTGATTGCAAATAAACTTAAAACAGAAATGCTGAACATAACAACATCAGAGGAAGATCCAGTAGACAAGTGGGACAAAACTAGGCAGGTCATAGGTAACACATGCGAAGAACATCTAAAAAGAACATACAATAAAAAGAATGAATGGATGACAGATGAAATTATGCAACTAATGGACACCAGAAGAAACTACAAAAATAAGGATCCGGATAAACATCGTCCACTACACAGGACAATTAGATGAAAGACAAGAGAAGCCAAAGAGAAATGGCTGGAAGAGAGGTGTAAAGAAATCGAAGAACTTGAAAGGAAGTATGACTATGACAATATGTACAAACAAATTAAAAACAAGACGACACAACGAAGCAAGGCACCACAGTACATAGTAGATAATGGAAAAATAGTAGCTGATACATCGGAGCTACTAAAAGTCTGGAAATTATATAGAGTCACTCTTTAACGACGAACGTCCAGAAACTTGCATAAATTCTAAAGAAGAAATGTCAGGGCCCCCTATCACAAAAGAAGAGATCGAAAAAGCCATTCTATCCATGAAAAATAATAAAGCACCAGGACATTCACGCCGAGATTATTAAACTAATGAATGAGACGGACTCGCAACTCGTAAATATTCTGATACCACTGTTCAACAATAAGTTTAATTAACGTCGTAGCAAAAATATTTATCAAAGTCATCCATAACCGCATATATGTAAAATGTGAATCAAGAATGACTGAGACCCAATTTGGCTTCAGAGGACGGGACGCTTCGGCACTAGAAAGGCAATTTTCTCCTTACAGGTGCTTATACAAAGGTGCAGAGACATGAACCGAGATGTATATGTATGCTTCATGCTTCATCGACTTTTCAAAAGCCTTCGACAACGTAAAGCACGGAAAACTTGTGCAACTTCTTCAAACTACAAGTCTAGACTCTAAAGATATTAGAATAATAACAAACCTATACTGGGATCATTCTGCAAAGATAAAAATCGCTGTCGTGTTGGAAGAACACTCAAATCAAAAAAGGAGTTCGTCAAGGACGCGTACTATCGCCTCTACTTTTCAATTTATACTCAGAAGCGATCTTTGACGAGGCGCTTCATAATGCCGAAGGGGGAATAAAGATGAATGGAGAACTCATCAATAACATTAGATACGCGGACGATACTGCCATCATAGCTTGTAGTCTTGAAGATTTTCAAAGTCTACTACAAAAAATAAACGATATATCCGAGGAATTCGGACTAAAACTAAATGTCTCAAAAACAAAATAGATGTGCATTAGCAAACAACGAATACCAATATGAACTCACCCTAAACCAAACACCTATAGAACACGTTGAAAAATGTACATATTTAGGGACAATTTCACAATCAATGGGACATGACCACATAAATCAAATCCAGGATTGAGAAAGCGAGATCAACTTTTATTAGAATGAAAAACATATTTACCGAAAGAAACATCTCACTACCACTAAAAATCAAATTGATAAAATGCTACATATTCACAGTCTTGCTATACGGAGCGGAAGCATGGACCTAGACAGAACAACTTATGAAAAAGATCTCGGCCTTTGAAATGTGGATATATCAGCGGGTTCTCTGAATATCCTGGAAGGATCACGTTACAAAAGAAGAAGTACTCAGAAGAATCGGCAAACAGCAAGAAATCACATTCATGATAAAGAAAAGAAAATTGGAATACTTCGGCCATCTGATGAGACACAACAAATATCGCCTTCAGCAACTTATCCTTCAGGGCAAGGTGGACGTTAGAAGGGGTCCAGGTAGAAGGAGAAACTCTTGAATGCAAAATCTAAGCAAATGCTTTGGTCTATCATCTATCCAATTGGTTGGACAAGCTGCTAATAAAATTCGAATCGCCATATTAACAGCCAACGTACATAAGGGATAGGGCATTGGAAGAAGAAGAAGAAGAAGAAGAAGAGGAACCTCCAGTTGAAGATGGCATAAAGTGCGATGAATGCGAAACTTGGTGGCATGAAGCCTGCACGAGTTACGAGAACAGAGGTGTCTTCAAATGTGACCTTGACATGTAATCGTCCTCTTGCCCCAATATGTTCATCATCTTAACCCACTCTTGGGGCAAGATAAAGCAATTGCAACAAGTTCTTATTTTCCATTTTTCCTTCATGTTTTATTTTTTCGTTTATGATTAGTTCATGAATAATCAGCTGTAAGTATCAGTGTAAAGCCTACCTCTGTAATGACCACGGCAATGTGGTATGTGAGAAATGCTTTAGTTTTTATTTTGCTTTGAGGAATATTTTCTTCCAGTAAGTCATAATTTTTGTATTGCAAATTTTATTTCAGTTGTTAGAAACTGTTCCTTGAAATAAATTATATCTAATAGAGTAGCTCTTAATGTTATGTACTTTTTGCCTTGTTTTGTCTTACTCCTTATATTTATTTTATTAAGAAGGAAACATATAAATAAAATTTATAAATGGGCCAATTTGACTCGCATTGTGTTGAAACGTAAATATATAGTGTCACGCATCAGAGAGTTGAAAATGAGATTTAAAATGCGCATTGATTAGTTTTTAATAACCGCAAAATAATATACTATTTATTTTTTCATTAACTGGCGAGTTATTACGAAAGGTTCCAATAAGCTTAGTGGATTTTTTTAGTTTCAACGGATATCATTCATCAGGGGCATACTATCGCAAAATAATCCTGAGCAAGTCTGCCAACCCAATGACTAATAAAATATTTGAAACTGCTAAGTAAGTGATAAAATTCCAATTCGTATTCTGTCTCGAACTTCTTTTTAACGACCGAACGAACGAACTTATGAACAGAAGTAGATTTTAATTATTAAAAGTGGATGTGGCGCGGAATTAATTTCAAATCCTTGCCGTAAAATAGTCGTTATAATTTCGTTTCGACAAGATGTGACTGTGAAGTTTTATAACTATACCTTATTCATAGTAAAAGTTATATCGCACTCGACGAAATTGTAAAATATATTTATGGATAGTTTTATGTGCCTTGTATTACCTACTCTGACTGGAAAAGATCAAATGGTGCCGCTACGTGAACTGAGTGAATCCCCAAATGTAATTTATCTTCACCTTTACTGCTTTCAATACGGTGTCGTAATAATCTACGGGATCGTAAATTGAGAGTTCACAATTTTATTCATTTTATAGTTTTCCGCTGTATTATATCGAAAGGGTGTTTCAAAAATATTTATTTAATAATCTTGGTTATTTGTTTTCTCAGCAGGTCTACAATATTATATTGCGTGATTTTTGGTTAATCTAAACTAAACTAATCCGCACTTTTCTTTAATTTGCACTTTTGCTATATGATATCATTAGTACTATTAGTAGGTGCATTCTCACGAGCCGAATTTTGTTGACCGAATAAAGCTGATCAACAAAAGTTGAATCAAAATAGTAGTGAGAACGTTTGTTTCAACATAGTTGATCGACTCATTAGTGGGTCAATAAAAGTATCATTCAGTCGAACTTTATCGTTCAACAAATTAAATCGGATACAAATCGCTAACAAGTTGAAGCCTGCATGAAGCGGTTCACAGTCAAGTTTAGCTTCGCTTGAACTAGCAGATTTTTCTGTTGCTTTCACGTGCGTTTGGGGATTCTGTAAAGAAAACTGAGCATCAAGTGGTCCGAAAGTGTTACCTTGTAACGGGCTTCGATACCATAGAAGAAAACCAATTTTTCTGGACAAGGAGATTTAAATAAAATTGGCATAGCGCGATAGTGGGGAAGCGTATTTCTGTTGTGATAGTGAAAAGCTCATTTTATTTATTGAAATAGACTACAAAAATTATATAAACATCATAATAACACTAGTAATGGGAAAACATGGTACCTAATCCACTAAGCTAGGCATTTCAAAGCAAATATTTTATGCTTATGTATAGGATTAAATGCACAGGCCCTCATGTGAACCGTTAAATTTACACACACGGTATATCGTTCCCAGCTTGAAACTACAAAGTTTAGTTATACAGTGTGGAAAAAAAGTATGGGCTACCCCTAATAATTAGGTTGTCTTTAGGTTTTATGAGAAACGCTCAAACACGTCAATTTAGTTTTTCAGTTTCCTACATTCCGACAAAATTCATTTGTTTTTTTATTGACATCTGTCAAAAATATGACGTCGTCGACTTTTTTTTTTAAATGACAATATATGGCATGTGATACATCATTCGAAAGGTCTTTTCTCACTCAGTATGTTCCTAGATTTTTGGCCGATTCTGTTACGCCGTTTCAAAATGGCGGCCGTTCAATAGTAAAAATTATCTTAAGTTAACTCCCAGTAAAAGGAAAACTCTTTTTTATTTCATTAGAAAAAGACGCAAACTATTAAGCATAGTTTTATTGATACTTACACTAAAACAGCGAGAAGTATTAAATAACACAAAACAAGAACATAACAAAAAAGAACAATTTATAGAAATATTAATAAAATAAAAAAGATCTGCTAATCATTACCATTCTTATGCGGCACTTTAGATCATCAATATTTCTTGGGCTATTTAAAAAAAAACCTTAGATTTCAAATAATCCCACGAGAAAAAGTCCGAAGGGGTCATATCAGATGACCCGGTGGCCAATCCATTTTCCTGGAAACATTAAATCGAGATATTTTCGAACTTCTCTTGCATAGTTTGTTGTGGCCAAATATTTGGACTGGGCAAATCGGGATTATTGTGGTCAGGATAAAGAGTGACTAAAGCTGGCAAAAGATCAAACTGCAGAGAATCTTACTGGACCACCAGAAAGATTTCCTTCAAATAAAATTGGTCCTAACACTTTAACTTTCAATATGCCTGCCCATACATTAAGTTTCTCAGGTGATTGATTATGAGCTTCTTGAATCCATCGTGGATTTTCTTTGGACCAATTTCCACAATTTTTTCTGTTTACAGTACCGTTAAGGTAAAAAGTCGCTTTCATCTGAAAATAAAATATTGGCGGCAAAGTTTTCATCTTGATGACAAATTGGATGCATGATTTCGCAGAATTGCAGTCTTCGGTCGATATCATCCTCATTTAATTCGTGTCCCAGGCAGACTTTGTAAGGGTGGTATTTTTCTTTGTGCCAAATTGTTTGCACAGATTTGTGACTTACTCCCATATCAAGTGCTATTTCCCGACTGGCACTATGCGGATTTTTTTCAACAGCCAATATGATGTCAAGCTGAATATTTTCATTTACCTTCGGCTTTCCGGTAAATTTTAGGTAAATTTTTAACACGGCCATGTTCCTCGTATTTTTTAAAAAAATTTGCAAACGGTGGATTGCGAAATCGGCGTTCGGTCTGGATGAATTTGATTAAAAAGTTCACCTACCTCGTTAGTAGATCTGCGACGATCTCCGTAACCAACCACCATAAGAGTTTCAATACGTTCTTTTTCACTGAGCGACACTTTTTGTTTATAAAACGAAAAAATTTGAATACAAGGCAATGATAGTATAACTTACTAATGTTAGCACTTGTCAAACTGACAATAATTTTTGTTTGTTTATTTGATTTGTCTCAGCTTACCATGACCACAACTGATTGCGTCGACATTGAGATATCGAATTTCTTTTTCCACGATGGATTTAATAACAAGCTCAGGCCAAGAAGCTTAATGGGACAGGCACTGAATGATACATTCTTAGGACTTTCTTAGTGTGATTGACAATTGATTAGTAGTTTTGTTTTACAAATAAGAGATTTCTTTTTACTGGGAGTTAACTTAAGATAATTTTTACTATTGAACGGTCGCCATTTTGAAACGGCGTTACAGAATCGCCCAAAAATCTAGGAACATACTGAGTGAGAAAAGACCTTTCAAATGATGTATCACATGTCATATATTGTCATTTAAAAAAAAAGTCGATGACGTCATATTTTTGACAGATGTCAATAAAAAAACAAATGAATTCAGTCAGAATGTGGGTAACTGAAAAACTAAATTGACGTGTTCGAGCGTTTCTCATGAAACCTAAAGACAGCCTAATTATTAGGGGTAGTCCATACTTTTTTTCCACACTGTATATCCCCTTGGTTTTCTCTTATTGTGTTGCCTTTCTAAATGGCAAAAAAGGAACCCTTCATCTAATCACCTGGCTCATTTTTTCTTATATGCACAAATCGGTCCTATAATATACCTTGACGGCCACCGCTTCGACTTTGCTAATTATGGCTCTTAAATACTGATTTGAGTTATTTTATTAATTGCTTTGCTGTTCGGTTGTAGAATATATATCCTCTGCTTTAGACCTGGATAATTTTGACTCGTGAGTACTGGTTTTGAGTTGTCTTGGACATCTGTGATGTATTATTTCAGCCTTTTTTGTAGGGTTATGTCTAAAAGAAAACAGTAGTCGTGGTAAATTGGTTTCAGATTAGCAGAGTATTTGAAATGTAATGAGTAGTTATACTGTCAGATTATTTTGGGAGATCTAGCTCGATGAAGGCCGCGTCGTGTCCGTCAATCGATATAGACTCGACAACCACTCTAAGTTGCGTTGCTTGATTCTAGGATTTACTCTCATACGCTTGAGTTGGCTGTTTGTATTGGATTATATCAACGTTTGGCGCTTTAGACTTGTATATTGACGGAGTATTCCACTGATTATCCGTTCTTAAAATTCGATAATCTTTCAGCTCGGAGTTGATCCTGCACTACGACAAGGAAATGGTTCCATGTTTCATATAGTTCTGTGGATGTAATTTTGGCGGCATAATTGCCAGGTTTCTGGACCATATTCCGGTTCAACATTGTTGCCAAGTTAATGTCGTGTTTGGCATAATGCTATTACTTAGACGTGCTCATTGTAATTTTGACTGTCACATAACACGTGGATTATGTATTCCCACTGAGCACCCAGGAAGTAACTTCTAACCGATTCATATAATTGCAATAGGAAGTCGTTTTGTCGCTTGATTTGGCGAATCCGGTAGTAGGGCGTCATAACTTTCTAGTACTTTATCACAAATAGTGATGCTGACAACATGGCATGTTAGGCAGGAACGGTAATGATTCTTCTGGTGTCGTTATTTAGGGTAAGCCAATATAGTCCTTATGTGAGCTGAGTTGGAAGGACTCAAAAGGGTTCAGTGCCTGGCTCTCGAAATTGGTATTTTTCGTTGAGATACTGATATTTAGCGTGAAATATACAGTGCCGTAGCAAAGGAATTATTCAACCAATCCCTTGAGCAGGATTGTGGTCGTCGATGGCTTCTCCTCTGATGGATGATTGTAGATGAGTTAAGATTTGAAGATTCGGCCACCTGCATCCATGTTGGGGATTTGACTTTCGAGATCTGCCACACGCTTGAACCCCGTTTAACATCTTAAGCTATGTTGTTTAAGTAATTTTGGAACACTTATTGATTTGATCTGTTATTTGTTGAGGTTCCGTATCTGTTTTCTTCATATTCTGGCTTGATCACCGTTTTAATTTGTCCAATTTTTGTTACAGTGTTTTTTTCTTTTTTTACCATTTCTGGTTTTCTCCTTGGTCTTCTACTTCCGGTTGTGGTTCCTTTTGGTCTATGGATTTCCATTGCCTTCCTGGTTTTCCATACTGCGTACCGAGACTCCTCCGACTACACGTGGTTTCGGAGTAATCATCAATTTTATTGCTTGTGTCATTGAGGCGCTTACGAGGTGTGAATTCTCGATCTTGACACTCCTGGACAAATTCATAAGAACTGGTTCCCAGCGTACGAAAAGTTTTCGCTGATTGAGGTATTTTGACTTCTGTGTTTTGATATCAAATTCACAAGTTACGGAGATAAGACTGTGATCTGATGAGCCCAACGGAGGTTGGATAGTTACGGTGTAGAGGTCGGGATTAGTTGTTAAGAATAGATCCAGCAGGATAGCAAAATCTTTTTGACGCTCAGAGATCCTGGAAGGTGCGTCAACCAGCTTCTCGTCCTTCCTCGTCGTTTTCGTTGGAGCGTTTCAACCAGTCGATGTTATGTACGTTGAAGTCTCCTCCGTTTATATTGGTGTTTGCTAGATGGTCTATACAAGCAACAAATGAATTTGGTTGTTCGATATGTGCTTAGTTTGAATCACACGACATCGAGGTGATTTTTGTGTAAGAGGGATGTACGGATGGGAACGTTCAGATTGTTCTCTTGACGTGTAATGTACCTAATAGGTTCCGTACTAAATTTCTGTCGATATTTAAAAATGAGGCAGGCAATTTCTTCAATATAAATGCACGCTACTGTAAGAATAATCTTCGTAGGGAGCAGGGAGCGGCAAGAATCCCGAAATTTGGCCGCCTAGTCTTCTGAAAGTTCATTGACAAGAGATTGGCATCAAACCAATTTCTCACCCTCTGAAGGTCCCCTGACAGAGTCGTGTGCAAAGACTGCCGGAGCAGCGTGGTGTCATCAGCGAAAATAGTAAATCTCCCCTGAATATCAGGAAAAGCAAGGCCGTTTACATAAAGGAAAAACAGGATTGGATCTAGGATCGGGCTCTGCTCCATACTTGGAGTGGCTAGAACCCACAAACACCCTCTGACAACGGCCATGCAAAGAACCAGACAGCGCACGCCTCAGAAGCCATAAATATGCAGTTTACGAAGCAGAACTTCAGGACTAACGAAATCAAAAGCTTTCGATAAGTCACGAAAACACGCAGCGGAAGCTCCACCCCCATTTATTTGACAATATAGTTGGTGAAGGAAATTATACATGGCATCATTTGTGCCCATACCCGGTTAGAAGCCAAACTGAGCCTTGTTAAGTATGTTGTTTGATGTTAAGAACGACATAACACGGAATTTGACAAGCATTTCAATTATCTTCGATAGGGTTGACAGAAGAGAGATAGGTATGTACTGGATTCCGTAATTTAGACAAATTATAGATATTATTATTGCATAATTACCTTGATGATTCAGGGCGCCAGATTATAGGACAACCATGAATTCGTTGGTGTTATTAATAAGCATTCATATTTAGATAAGAGGTTAAGTATAATATAGTGATTATTTATAGATGTACATTTATGTGCGAACAGAGAACTTTTCCCATTAGAATCCTATTAGAGTATTATAAAGTTCTTATGTTTTACTAATAAAACCTTAAAACTACGCGAGTTGTCTCCTTCAGTATGCAACGATACTGGCGAACCTAACAGAGAACATCATATGGCGACCTGGCCAGCCATTGCATACTGTTGGATAGTAACTAAGTGAATTGGTGTTAGTACGACAAAGCGGTACCAAGAGATGGGCTCCAATCAGACGAAAGACGAAGTTTTGGTAAATCAAGCAGGTGACAGTGGAGGTGTAACTCAGGATACTGCTAAAGAATTTTCAATAAGCGAACTTTTGGGAGTTGTAGCCTTCTGTGTAGCTGCCATAGCTGTTGTAGCGTACTGTATCTACCGAGTGAAGAGTCAGACGGAATCAAGAGGTGCTGCAAAGCGGAAGGATAAAGTCTAATAATTATTGTAAGCTATGTGTAATTTTCGGTTTAAATTTTGGTAGTAGTATGGTAGACTTGATTGAAATTATAGAATTATGTAAGATTTTAGAAACATTTTACGTAAATATTAGGAAAATCAAGAGAGCGTCGTGTAAGTTTAGCTAAATTAAATAAACTATCGATAGACGTAGGAAAGTTAGAAAATACATTTAATAACCTTAAAAAAGAGGTCAGCCTAGAGGCGGAAGACCCAGAGCAAAGTTTTAAAGAGTATTTTAGAGCGATCGAGGATTATCTTACTAATTAGCGAAATATTATTAACCAAAGATAAGAAAGGGTAATTAGTCAAGAAGAAACTGTAGGTAGAACTAGGATTAATAGTAATATAATAAGTATGTCAGAAAAAATTGATTTCAGGACAGTAGCGTCCTTGTTTTTGTCAATGGATGGTACCGAAGAGGCTACTAAGCAATTAATTGACGCCATTGAACTGTATAGCGAGCTTATAGATAACGACGGAAAGCCTTAATTGATAAAAAAAATTTACCAAAAGCTAAGTTAACTCAAAGTGCTGTCCTAATGACAGACCGGAATCAAATCAATATCAAGGACAAGGTCGGGGACGGTCTCTACTCCGACGACCTGGGCGAAATCGAGGAAATTTTCAAACACTTAGGTTTTATTTCGCCGACAGCAGGGAAAGAGAATAATAAACAGGCAACAAATTGTATCAATCAGCAGTTTTTCGAGGCTCATAATGATAATAATTCAGAAGTATTTAATCTAAACATTAATGCATTACATTACATAAGCATAAGGTATGGAACGGACGAGTTGGTATTTTTAATTGATACCGGGGCGAATATTAGTTGCATTTTTGCTGAATATTTGAGTAAGCGTGAAATTATAATTACAACTGAGGAAATAAATATAAAAGGAATTTCTGGTTCAACATTATCAGTAGATAATCAGACAAATATTTCGTTTATGATAAATTCTGACAAATTTAATAATTAATTTTTTATTGTCGATAAGTTTGACGATAATACCTATACATGGTGAATTAGGTGCCGATTTTTTTCGAGATACGGAGCAGTAATTGATTATGAGAATTTTTAAATTTTCCTCTGTAGTAAAGAAAGAAAAGTAACCATACCCTTACAGTTAAAATGTGGCTACTATACGACAATACCCCCACCATGTGAAGTAATTAAATATTGTCACACGGATGGGCTAGATGAATTCGTGACTGAAGGAGTGGTTGTTACTAGTATTATTGTAAAATTGGAAAACTCATGTCATATTGACAGAAAAAGCCAATGCCATAAAGCTGCAAATTTTGATTTTAATACTTTAAGATGGGTTAAATTGGACCATACCTACTTATGCTCCAAAACCAAACATGAAGAAAAAAATGCAAAACATGAATACGGCATGTATGCTGAAACAATATCTGTATTAAAGGATATTAATAAGACAATAGATAGGAGGTTGGGATAAATGTATGATGTTTTATATGAAAGATTACCCCTACCAGAACCCCGAACTTGAGATTTTTTATTAAAAGTAATATTATGTTAAAGTGTGTTTTCCTTTTGTTATCAACAATTAAGCGGTAATAATGAGTTTTTGTCACTGGTCTGAAAATTAGGCAATTGAAATCACTTCTGGAAAGAAAAATAATTCAGGAATAATTAAATTTCGGCAACAATTTTAGGATTTCTTTTGCCCTATTTTTGGTGGGATAAATGTATTTGAAGTTTTTTACTATTTAAATGTAGAAATAGAATTTCTAAATGAAGTCATCAAATATTGTGACAAGGGGTAACCAGAGTCACCAATGAGCCGAGATCTTTCACCAGCTTCAGTTAAATTATAGCTATTTTAACATATTTTCCAACTGTTGTTTGACTCATTCCTAAATTATGCTCTTCCCCTAAGCATCGTTGGTAGGATCCGGTTGCTAAAAATCTCAAAATTGTCAGTATCATATTTTTAATACTGATTCCTCTAATGTTTAATCTTTGGGGAAGATGATACCGTAGTTAATTATGAGTTGTAGATAGTGTTGTAAATGGAAATATTTCCAGGGAAATTTCCAAAGGCCTACTGGAAATATTGGAAATATTAGAAAGATTGGAATTATTTCATATTACGTATTAATCGGTGCCAAAATAAATAACTTAAGACAATATATATTTGTGAATGGCTTAAAATCGTAGAAGGAGATCATACACCATCCATTTCGCTGCTAAGGCTTTTGGTGATATTAAGAAAGTGATCCAAGAACATCTTTCACCGTAATCCCTGCTCAACGAAGAGGAAAAATTACAGTAATGGAGTTAGTAGCTAAAAGATAAACTGAATTTATTCTTCCTATTCGTTATGTTGCAGATTTACTTCACCCAAAATCACAAGCGGCAAAGCTTGATGAATCACAAATCTTATCCGGCAATGAATGTATACTTCACGATGGAAAAAATAAACTACACCTTAAACAGGAATATCTTATTGACAATATTGCAGATTACCGTTGCAAAAGCGTCAAATTGTTTCGCAAAGATTTCATTTAGAATGGCAGCCTTGAAAACCCCGTGTCCTGGTGGAAAGGACTTTGTTCTTGAATTTCTTTATACAAAGTGGCTTAATGCATTTTGATGATGCCACCTTCTCTGGCCGCTATTGAGCGAAGTTTCAGCATCTATACCGTCATATCCATCCAAAAAAGAGGAATAGGCTAACAAATGAAAGGTCGACATAATACGGAATTTGACAAGCATTTCAATTATCTTCGATAGGGTTAACAGAAGAGGGATAGGTATGTACCTACTGGATTCCGTAATTTAGACAAATTATAGGTATTATTATTGCATAATTACCTTGATGGTTCAGGGCGCCAGATTATAGGACAACCATAAATTCGTTGGTGTTATTAATAAGCATCCATGATATTAAGATAATAGTAATTGCTTAGAGGTTGAGTATAATCACAGATCTATATAGCTACGCAACAGATGCCTACTCCGGTATTAAAAGTGTCGCTCGCCAATAATGCAATAAACTTAAATACTTTCCTATTTAGACGTATTTTGCCCCGCCGTGTTGCCAAGTCGCGAACTGTAGTTTACCTTCCATATCACATTATGGTATTACTCATTTTCTTGGCAATCGTATGTTATATTATGTCAAATTAAAGTTCATGTTCATTATCAGATTCAGTGAATGGTGTTTGCTTGAACATGGGCTAAAACTCACCTTAAATATCGGTGTAAAAGGTCATTACAAATTTTGTTAACTTATACTGTAATATCTCTTATTTGCATTAAGTAATAATATTATCTCGCAGGATTTTGTTTCGAAGATCAAAGGAATTTTTGAAATGTTTATCAACATGTCAAAGTACCATTTAATTTTGTTTTAAACTCTACTATCAATATTACTTCAAAAATCAATTTTAATATGTCTGTAATAGTTCAGCTTTTAATTATTTTAAACATTTAAACATAAAATTTTTATAATTTTCAAACTTGTATTTTTTTTTTCAAATATGTATTTCACTTAAGGTGTTCCTGTTATTGAACATTCATTATAATTTAGAGTTAGATTAGTAAGCATTAGGCAGCATTTGTTTTCTTTTTGACGTTGCTGTATCTTGTAAAAAGATCTGGTTGGCAATAAAGAATTATTTATTTAAATATGGTAATTTCTAATCTCGACTGCGGAAATTTTGAATAAAAAGGATGGCAACACTGCCACAGCCCTATCTAGCTATATATTCTCTATGAATTACTCCGCAGAAATCGAGGCAATTAAAATTCATCCTTTCACATCATGCCATATCGATGGCACTATAAAAAAAAACCAGTTGTTGAGACATGCTAAGTGCATAGTTGAAAATCCGCCAGGTGCTTTCTGTAAAATATATTGTCAAACTCTGTTAAATTATTTCACATCATGAAATACAAATCAGTTCTAAAAGCTTTGCTGCTAAAGACCGCATTATGCTCGGTATGTGAATGCTTAAATTACCCAGGCTTATTACGATTTTATGTGCCTTTCCTAATGTGTGTTTGTCTTAATATTACGTTATATAGGTACCGTTCATATTATTCTTCTTCTTTCTTCGAGCACCTAGACTCGTTTTTATGTCTAACCTGTATTATTTGCAGCTCTTAAACCCAATCGAAGAGCGTTTACGAGTTAGTTGTTAGAGGTCACATAAGCATATTTCCTATATGGCATAGGGTATGTGTCTAATTAAAACTTTTATGGCATGCCTTCCTTTTCAGCCATAATTACTGCCATAAGCGTCTTTTATTACCCTTTATTGTTGTGCAGATTTTTCTTAAGATGATTTGCGAGGCAGCAGTCAAAAAATCAGTCGTAAATTATACATGGCAATATAACACCTATAATAATTGTGTTTTTGACTACAGACCAAAGGATGATTTAATGTTCAACTATTTACGGGATTGGGTTATGCAGTTTAAAATTAATAATATAATTCTTGAGTGAGTAAAATCGGTTAAATATACTAAAGGCATCATGTATTTTCCCTTGTTATTGGATCATTGAAGTTAAAACTTCTTTTCCTGGGTAGTGAATAAGACTGAGCCGTCACGCTCGGATATGTGACGCTCATTCGAGTAAAGTCAGCCTCGACTGAAGCCAAGGAAGAAAGCGAGATGATTTTAGTTATACGTCGAATCTGCGAAAAAATTAAACAGTTTTGATGAACTATTGAAATTGGCGAGAATTTATGTTTTTCTGGGTGTCTAGGTATTTACACATTAGACCTTTCTAGCGTCGAAAATGTCGCGTAGATCGAAAAACACTGAGATGACAGTTCAATACGGAATGCAGTATTTTAGAAAACCCGATTACTTAACGAGAATCCATACCAAAGACATAATTAAAAAATGCCTTAATATACAGGGTAGTCTATTTGAAATACGGAAGTTGATACTTGTCCACGAAAAGACGAACATCCTGTATATATAAAATTTAGCGTATGGCAATAGTATACATGGTATGATCTTATATCATAAAAACACAAAATTAAAACTAAAAACATTAACAACACACAGCAATAAATGTAAGAACATATTTTTATTGTTTGATAGGTCGCTCCACATTCATAGTTGCGCGAGGGTTGGTTATTCCACCTATACAGCATATCTGCGCAGACACCGTGTCCCGTTCTAATTCTGTTTGCCGTCCTCCATACTTTGCGAGGTAAGTCGAATCCCGCAGGCTCTTTTTGGATGTTTACATAATCGAGTGCATTTGGGGGGGGCATCCTCCCTCCAGCCTGCTTCCCATTCCTGGAGGCCTATGAAATCACTCTCCTGCGGTGCCTGAGCGGTCTTGATTGGCGGATGTCTGGATTTTAATCTGGTTAGGCAGGCAGTGCGGCAGTGGGTATATAGTCATGGATAGGCAACTCTGGGTTATCCATTATTTTCTTGTATTCTCGTAGGAGAGCCTCTTTTCGGCGGATATGTGGCGGCATAATGTGACTGAGAGTTGAGAGCCAATAGGTTGGAGTAGATTTTAGGCATCCCGTTATGATTCGCATGCTCCTGTTGAGTTGCACATCCACTTTATGGTGGCTGCTCATCCATACCGGAGCTCCGTATTCAGCCGCGCTAAAGGCGAGACCCATTGCCGAGCATCGCAGAGTTTCGGCAGTCGCCCCCCATGAAGTTCCGCATAACTTTTCCAGAATATTATTGCTCGTTTGAATTTTTGCAGCCGTGTTCTCTAGATGTTTTTTAAAGGAGAGCGTTCTATCCAATGTAATACCCAGGTATTTTGGATTCGGGTTATACCTAAGGCGTTCACCTTTCCAGAATAATTCAGGCTCATGGTTGGCCTGTTTATTATTTAAGTGAAAGAAAGAACACTCTGTTTTGCTGGGACTTGGAACTAGTCTCCATTTTTTATAATAGGTATCTAGAGCTTCGAGATCTTTTTCCAATATTCTCTCTGCTGTATCACGAGATTTAAGTTTCACAGCTATAGCTATATCATCGGCGTACGCAAATTTATGAGCAGTTGTTGCAGGAAGATCAGCAATGTACAGATTAAATAGGGCAGGAGCAATTACGGAGCCCTGAGGAAGGCCATTATTTAGAATTCTGTGTCTGCTGACTTTCCCATTCATGATCACTTGGAATTTTCGATCAGAGAGCATGTTGTTCTAGAGACCACCAAACTTTCTACTGGGGATCACACTCAGGAATTTATAGAGCAAACTTTTTCTTGAGACTGTATCATAGGCAGCTGTTAAGTCTATGAACACAGCCGTGGTTTTGAGACATTCCTGGTATCCTGATTCAATGATTGTTGTCAGGCTTATCACTTGGTCTGTGCAGCTTCTGCCTGTTCTAAATCCAGCTTGTCCGATTGGGGTGTTTACAAGTAATTTGTCTTGGATTCTATTCAGTATAAGTCTTTCCAAGAATTTGTAGCACGAGCTAAGAAGAGATATTGGTCTATAGCTGTCGGCTTGCCAGGTTTTAGTACAGCAATTATTTTTGCTCTTTTAAATTCAGTAGGCAGTCTATTCGTGCTTAGAATGTCAGTGTAAAATTTTGTTAACCACTGTCTAGCATAGGGGCTACAGTTGATTAGAAACTCATTGTGGACTCCATCAAATCCTGGAGCTTTTCCTACTCTTAGGTTGAGAGTCGCCGCACACACCTCATTGACACTAAATTCTCCAGAGAGCTCGGGTAACTCTGAGCTTGTCTGTTTTAACGCCTTTAGTTCGCGTTTTATTATTTTTGTATGCTGGCGGTCTTGAGGAGCTCTCGACAGGTCAACTATTCGGGTAGCTACGTTGTCCGCTGCGACTGGAGATTGGTTTTGGGTGATCGGTTGACTGGCACCAAGCTTCTTTAGAAGATTCCAGGCTTTTCGGCTCGAATGCTTAAAGTCAGTATTTGTGGTGGTCTCTATCCATTTTAGTCTACGAACCGCGTCAAGAGAACTCAGAAGATCATGAGCTACCTCTGGGTCACCACTATCAACGAAATCCTGATAAAGTTGTTCACTTTGCTCAGACCATCCAGGTATATACTCTTTGCGGAAGCCCCTCGGGATGTGTTTCTTAGCAGTAGAAATAACTGCACCGACGAATCTGTTATAATTGACGGCTACAGGTGGGATCCAACCAAGGCACTTGTCTAGGTCTGCTTTGAAAGAGTTCCAGTCCGCTTTTTGAAAGTTCCATCTAGGTTTTGGGACCGATTTAATTATGCAGATCTGTATGCCCATTTCAAGAATAACTGGGCGGTGCTGGCTCTTGGGAAATTCTTTTAGAACACATCTGGATATTGGGAGAGGTTGACATTTCTCGTTAGTAGACACAAAAGCCAAATCAGAATTTGACTCTGTATTCCAGATACGAGATTTAAATGTGCTCCTTTCTTTAGCATCAAACACTAGATGGAGGTTGTGCTGTTCTGCCCATCCAAGAAGATGTTCGCCGTTATTATCGGTTTCTCGATATCTCCAATTACTGTGGTGACTATTGAAGTCTCCTGCATATATCGATGGGTGAGGGTATGCTTAGAGAATTTCATTGCACCAGGGGATTACGGGGGGTTTGTAGATAACGTGGACTTTTCCAACACTTACAACGATCTTATGGGTGTTCTCAAATATGCAAGTATCTACCAGCTTTACATTGTCGAAGTTGCTATGGCATAAGTGTGGTGGTATGTTATTGACGTTGCCCAGGGTGCACCACGGGGAGGCAAATCTACGTCGCACCCCTTTATGTATATATTTCATTATATAGAGCTGGCAACAGGCAAAGAAGACAAACGATTAGATTGTAAAATTGTCGAGAATTAGTGGATGCCGCAATCGGAAATTAGTGTTATTTTGTTGCATTCTTATGAAATTATTATTTTATGTGCTTTTAGGTGCGTGAAACTTGTACCTAATATTTCGTTGTATATTTAGGTATATATTTTATATCGCTAGGTGTATTTTTAAATACGTAAAACTATATATTCGGACTAAAAGACCTGTTGCTTGGCAGTTTGTGTCAATCCCGACTCTTGTAGATGTGTTGTTGTGTGTGTCACACGACAAGCACTAAGGCCTTGTATTGAGTCGGTTTTGATTCAAGAGATGAGGATGTCAGGAATTGATTGACATAAAGGAAATATATGAAACTACTTCGGAAAATAAATGTACTTTGTGTTAAGCTAGGTACGTGCGGCTTTTCCTTTTCGAAAGATAGACGGTATCATCAAACGTTGCTCTTTACTAAACAGGCGGTATTCAAATAACAATAATGCAATAATTATTGCCGGGTCAACACTATAACGAAACATTTATCAGTAATTTTTCTTCATCTTTTGCAATTCGTTCCAATATTCTCAACGACCACTACATGAATATTAGTTACGTGTAAGTGAGTAAAGGGCTGTTAAAATTTTATGGTATTAAAACTTGAGAATGATGGATCATAAAACTTTTGTTGCTGTCGTCTGATAAATCATCGAGGCAGCAAATAACTCGTTTCTTGTATATTTCACGATCTGTTTATTAAGGAGTGTCCGTTTCGATACCTATTTCATTTCAATTTCTCTACGTCCTTTACAGTATATATTGATCAAATAAGAGTGTAGTCGGTATCTTTATACTCGCAAACTAAGCTGGGATATATTTAGCGTTCTTACAACCCAAACCACTCTAGCTCTATATAATATCATGTACTATAGTCTGTTTCAGAAATATATAGATAGAGTAATAAAACCTCATTAGGTATGCAAAGGACCCACCAATATGCCACTTCCATAGTTTGGCCTTGTTTTATTACAAAATTCTTTATTTTCATCAAGTGCAGGTAGTACCAATCAGTTTTGGGTCAATTTATACGTTTTGTCTGTTGTTATCACGTGCAGGTTGGATACTTGGAATTAAATTATAATAAGTTATATTCTTCGTCATCTGAGAAACTCTCAGTACCTCTTGACATTATAATTAAAGGGTCGACCGTCTGATCGATGAGGTTGTCAAGATACAAGATCCCACATTTCCTCCTCTTGTTTAATCACATGCTGGACTGCTTTTCGCCAGTTCTCTGGTGTCAGTATCTTAATGGCTTGATCAAACAGTAGTTCAACATCTTTCATTTTAAATCTCGTGTTTTTGTCTGGCTACAGTTCTATAGCATTTAGTTCGCAATGATATGGCGGTAAGCGCAGCACAGTTACATTATATTTTTCTGCTATATCTTCCTTCGAGCTTGTATATGGTATCCTCCACGGTATATTTCATAAAACGATTTTTGTGTAAATTTGCTATGGCTAGTAGTTCTTTCTTTATCAAATTAGGTTTAAACTCAATACCTTTGTCAGTTAGCCAGTCAATTTTTTGTTTTCTCCAAGATGAAGTTGGTGCCTTCTCTATGCGCTGTGAATGATAGTTTGCGTTATCCATAACTACAACCGTAACAAATTTTATCATTTCACTAAAACAGTCTTTAAAAACATCCGAATGCATGTCCTCATGGTAATCTCTGCTCGTATATTGTGCAGCTAACGACGCCGCTAAAGCTGCGGTTGAAAGTATAATTTTTTTCTCCTCTATCCGAGCCATATACGTTTTCTTCCCAATTTCAACCCAAAGGTGGTCGTTACTAAGGGAAAAAGTGACAATCTTAATGATTAAGCCTCTTAGCGACAACTACTGGGAAAGTCGAATCCATTTGGTAAAATTATTGAAATATCATATTTGACATGCATGCTTATGAAGCGTTAGGGAAAACATGGTGTACGATTCCATTGTCAGAAATGAAGCAGATTGTTTAGCGAAAAAAACTAAACGCTTTCTTGGTATGTGTAGTTTTATGGTATGACATACTTAAAAAAAATAATGCTGTCAGTAAACTGCTGCAAAATCAAAACTTAAACATTATAGAATCCAAGTCTTTACAGTCGCTACTTAATTATATACAAGCACTACAAGCTCGAAGGAAAGATAAGTTTTCAAAAAATATTGGTAGAAACCACCGAGTTGGCGCAAGGACTTGATCATTAAAAAATACACCACGGTTCAGAGAAGTCCAAAAATATTATATAAGAATCAAATGATGCACCCTTTAAAAATCCGGAACGAAAAATTAAATTGAAATATTTTTTGGTGTCACAGTAATTGAGCCAATTCAAGAACAAATTTGATTGATATTATTAATCATCACTGGGATTATTTCTCATTTTTATATGACATATATAAATAGGGATGACCTTACAAAACATTGCATGGATTTAAAAAATTATTAATTCTCAATTATTTGATCGACGGAAACGTCGACGAACAGTTTTAGAGTTAGGGGATGAATTATTATACTCTATACTTGCTCTAGTTAACACTGCGGGTGAAAAATTCGGTGCCGCTTAAAAAACATACAACCATACAACCTCACTGAGGATATTATTAACATTGCATGTTTCTGCTGCTTCAGGAGAAATAAGCTTTTCTAAGCTCAAAATAATTGAAAACTACTTACCTACAAATATGGCACAAGAACGGTTAGACAAACTTTTACATGTCAATTTAGTAAGAAAACATGTAACAGATAGAGGTCAAATAAAGTCAGTTATTTCACCTTTAACCCTACATCTATGATGCTAGTCTCTCAAGCTGAATATAATACTACTTATTCGTTTAGATACCTGCATGGTTGTCGTATGATCCTAGTCTTTTATCGAGCTGTTCCAGAAAAAATTGAGAGTTCTGTAGTCGTATACGTAACTTGATTTGCTCGGGCTGTTGGATAGGATCGATCGGGCTTTATGAACATTTTTACTGGCTTAGCACATAATCAATCAATAGCGTACTTATTCTGGCCATCGCTATCGAGAAAACCTTCGAAGTTACAAGCATTTATAGCAGTGCATTTCAAAACATTCAATAGTTCTCTTATCTTCCCGAATAATCACCTTCTCGATGATAATATACATTAAGACAGTCTCATTCATGGATGTCAGAAATATGGGTTTCGGAGTTTGTCAATTATTTTCCTGGATTCGTGTCAATATTAATAGGAAAAGTTAAAAATTCAGTCACTGTTTATTTATGGTATGATAACCTTCAGATGAGACGAGACAGCTGACTTTGACAATAAATCTTTGTTGTCAAACTTTGAGGGGTACTCTTGCATTGTTGCCAGGTGTACACGTTTCTCTAGCGATTCTCGTGCGATATTGATGTGTTTGCGAACCAAGCCAAAAAAACAACGTAATTTATTAATCAGTTTGATATTAAACGACTGTCTGAGCTTTCTCATGATGTAAGCATACAAGAAGATGTAGTGGTGACGTTGTGTCCGATAAATTTGGCAATACCGCCCGGTTGTTTTGTAGCTGGTTCCAGCAGATACAAGCTCTTGGTTAAAGGTACTTAACTTAACTTTATTATTATGTGTTTCGCGATTTTGATGTCAGGAGTTTAAAATGACCGCGGACCGGAATGAGGTAGTTTCTGTTTGATTAATCATTGTGGCTAATGGTTTTATCCTCGGTTTTTCTTTATCCTGTCAGCAATATATACGAGCATAAAGCCTTAAGTACGTTTTATGGCGAATTGAAGATGTTATTAAATTTGGTGGAAACCATCTTCTTGTATTTTACGTGGTGTCACCGGACAATATAAAGCTGGCCTATTAGTCGATTTTTTTTCTAACCCTTAAACATTGAATTTTGGCGTTCGAGGTGGACGATCTTGACTTGACCTCGTTCTCTTTCTTGGTAAATCCTTGGTAAAGTAGTGCGTAAGCCTGATACGGGGTGAATTTGTTTCGGGCTAGAGAAGTTGGCATAGTAATACCAGTTTGGTAGAGTAAATGTGGATTTGTTGGATTTTTTCTGAAGTCAAGATTTTTTTTGCTAACTGACCACGTGCAGAAGATTCCGAGACAAAATACACCGGCCATTTTCCTTCCTCAAAGGGTGCCTGTTGCTCCCATTCGTCATCACCACCAAAACCTCACGTAGCTAGATAAATATATATATTTTACATTTTGTACATACTCATTTATTTTCTGTACAGAGGGATTTCTTTTCTCATGGGGTAAATCACTAAAGTATAGTTTTCTATGGATTCTCAGAGATGATTGAATCTACTGCACAATACTGCGATATAGAAAGTGTTATTCTTGAATCATATTCAAAATGTATTAATTCATCATGAAATATCATCGAACATAAAATAACTTGGGCCTGGAACAGGCATAGCATAACTTTATTATATTCATTACTTTTAGAAGAAGTAATATTCTTGGGAAATAAACGTATTCATGGTACCGTCCTCGGTATCATGTTGCAGTAGATCACTCGAAGCTGATTCCTGCGTCTCTATGGGAACTGATATTGTATAATAGGATACTGTTTGTATATGATTTTTAATAAATTTCTTTGCTATTTTGAATTTTTGATTACAAAAACTTTTAAAGTACTACATAAACTTAGTGACTAATTTCATAGTAATTGCTTAAATGGACAGGCTTTGATCTTGCCTAGGGTTTTAATTTTTAAAAGGGTAAATTAAAGTAAAACAACGGATAGATTGTTCAGTTTTCCTTAGGGTTTTTATTATGCCAATTACATATAGGGTGATATGGTATTGGTTATATGGCCTTCGCCATTTTGTCAACGATGGCTAAATTTTTATGGGTTTTATTATTTTTAAATACTCTTTGTGTGGAGACTGTTCTAAAAGAGGAGGCTGCCTAAAATTGCAGCAGGAGGGTACTTATTTAGAGCTTGTTCTCTTTTAGGGTTTTTATTTGGAGCGAGTAAAGTAGCTACCGGTCAGCCAGGGAAGTTGGTTGTTTTAATTTGGTATCGACTGCAGCCAGAGTTACTGAATGTTCAGGTGAGCACTACCTCAAATGCCACTGAGAGTTTATGGGTCTCAAGGCATCTAGTAGCCGACGCTCAGAAGGCCGGAGGTAATGTCGGCGGAGACCAGATAAGATAAGTGTAGTTTAAGTTTAAGTCGGGTGTGATACTATGTACACAGAACGGTTATGATATTCCACATAACATTATTTGCGTGTGTTTATTTCTTTTCTGCGTTGTGTTGATATAAATATTTTTGAAACTGTTTAGGTGTAAGCATAGCTACCATAGCTAATTTAAATAAATATATCTCTGGTAGGGATACTATTTACTAGTGTGGATCGAATAATGTTCCTAGTATTTTTTCATAAATTATATTTCCTTATTTTTTCCGTTTAATATATATCATGGTAAATGATAAACATTGCCGTTCTGACTGATTAACTATCTGGTTATAATAATTTTACGTAATGATATTTCATAACTGATTCGTTAAGATTTATTTATGCACAACTGCGGACACGTACACCATGGTAGACGCGCACAAGGTTTAGTAGCAATAGGTATTATACTGATAACTCTTAATTACTAGTATGATGTAACGATAGATACCTTATGCATATTGCGTTTATCATTAATTTGTTAAAATTTACTCGTAATCATTTGTTTTCTTATATTGTTACTTCCGATATGATCTAGTTCAATATTGGTGAGCATATATCAGGTTATTATCTGTTTCCAACTAAGATTTTTTATATATTTTAATATTTATTTTGTTTATTGAAAGAAACACGACAACATTTGAACGTCAAACCTAACGAGCATCTAATAAACTTAAACCTGCATGAACGTTACCGTCTATTATTTTCCCTGAGATACCTCAACCAAACCAGTGTAGTTAATGGTCGTTTGTTTTTTTTTGAGTCGCCCTTAAGGATTCTGAAGACCGAGGACCTTCCAGTGTGGGTCTGCGGATTTAGTTATTTCAAACTAGTGACGCCCTGGTCAAAAGTAAATAATTGACCCACTCCTACGCCGACGAGCAGTAAGAGCATATGTTACGCAAGCCGCATCCTTAAGGGTAGGTAACTTCTTATTTATTTTATATTGCTAACTCGTTTAAAAGGGTTTTACGCACAACAAGATGACACTAATATCAATTGAACATGATATTGCAAGTAGTTTAGATTACACAGAAATTATATCTTCCTTTGCGGAAAAAAGGCAGAGGAAATTTTTGAAATGATTTGTCAAAAGAAACCTTTTATGTATTAACTGTTTTTTTTTTAGTATAAAATAAACCATGCTATTTCCTATCCGGAGTTTCCTAACATTGATGTTCACGAGGACTGATAACTATAATAATGCATGGATGGCATTTCTAGAATTTGTCCAAGGTGGCAAAGAGTCTAGAGACGGCCCTGATAGGTATGTAAAAGCATCATAAATGTAATCTATAGAGTAATAAAACCTCAATAAATATGCAAAAGGACTACAACGCCTATGAGCGACCAGGAAATTCAGCCAAACTAAATTTTATTACTCTATACATTTCTGAAACAGACTAAGTAATCAAAAAGATAGGGACAAAAACATAGTTGCCAAAAACTATATTATAATAACCCGCATTAATAAAGCGGGGCGACTTCAGTTACTATAAAACTATTGTTTCATTCATATGTTTCTCAAAAACTGCTCCGAGTGAACCGACTGGAAATTTGGGATTAGGCACGTTTTTAGGCAACATTTGGTGCCCCTCGACGGTATAAAGTATTTTTGGTGAACAGATTATCCGTTTGCAAATATTATTACGTCAAATTAGCGACTTTTAAAATTTCACTGGAATTTAGAAGTTGTAGCAAGTAATTTCAAAAAATACTTAAATTTCATAATATAAATCTCGCCTTGTTGAAGCTTTCACTTCTGCCGTGTAGTATTAAGTTCACATCGTTTTTTTTTGTTCTTCAGTATTGTTTTGTGGCATCTATTATTTGGTAATTAGAGTCAGGCGGTCACACGCATAATTTCGTTGCTTTCTCAAGCAACTCATTACATTTAAAAAACTAATTTCGCGCCTAAGTTCAAATATAAACTTCTATAAAACCACAGCTTCTTTAGCAGAGACCCAACCAACGCAACAAAACCAAAAAAATAAAATGGTTTCGGGAATAGTCTTTCTAGAATCGACAGACATAAAACTTTATGCTGAAACAAATAAATTACCCGTCATCTTAAAAAAGGATTTAAACCGAATGAATTAGGTGCAATTTTTGCGCTAAAAAGCTCCCAGAAAAGTAGTTAAAATTAAGCTCTTAAGCTAGTAAATAACATCGTAAATTTCCTATCCTCTGCCAGCTCTTTCTTCATCTACGAGCATCAACATCAAAGATTACAACAAAAATTAGAGGAGCGAACGTAAAAGTCAGGAAACACATATATTACAAAGTTTATATGGGTTAGACTAACTCGGTAAAAGAACCGACAATAAAATGATCCGAAACAAAACAAAGGTGAAAAATTTTAACAGCGCATAAAAAGTTTCAGCCAAAAGTCAATCGTAAAAGAGTTGGCGGACTTATGAGTTTGAGAACCATAAACTGGTCTGACGATTTAGTATAATAATAATACTACTACCGACCTTTGGTCGGGCACGAAATCGATTAGGTTACTAATTTTAGAATTATTAGTTTTAAATACGATCGCTAAAATATTTCCGGACTATTACGAGAAAATTACACAAATTTACCGGAGCTGGATGTGGATTTTCAGTGTTAAATAATTTTGATTGTTACGGTTACAATATTGATTATCTTGGGAAAAAAGTTCATGTCACTCTTAATAACACTTGGAAGTAGTATCAGAGACAAAGCAGGACTTTGTCTCTGGTAGTATTTCTAATTTTGTATAGGAAAAAACAAAATTGTCCTCAGTGCCGGTATGCATTTTTACGTTTCCTATATACCGTGTGTGCAACCGGTTGCAGACGCAACTGTCATATCTTCAGGGTCCAGCAAATTCGTTTCAAATGCTCTGATGGTTCAGTAGTTAAGATGCTAGACTTCTAGTTCGGCGACTCGGGCTCGATTCCCGTCGGTGTTTTTGTTATTTTTTTAATATCACGTTTTTAAAAAGATTTTTTTCTTCATTTTGGGTATGCATTGAGTTAATTTTTGTTGGTTGCACCCCCGTAGCGACTATCTACTCTCAGGTATTTATTTTGAGTATCAGTCACCCACTATTGCGCCTACTGTCTAGGGAACTTTTTTCTTAATTTTGGGTTAGCCTTGGGTTAGTTTTGGTTAGCACTTGGTTAGCTCTTTTTGATTGAGCCCCCGTAGCGAGCGAAGCAAGTGGAGGGCCATGCAAAGCCATAATAATGCGCACAAGTGTGCGCATTACGTTTTGTAGATTATGTCTGCAACCTGTTGCACACACGGTATCTTCTTCTTAAAGTGCCATGCAGATTCCTGCGTAGGCGTCCACCGCTTCTCTCATTATATGATTCTATTTAGTGCAGCATTTTGCAGTGCCCGGAAGTCCCGTATTCCTGTCCATTGTCGTATGTTTCGTAGCCAGGATAATTTTCTTCTACCTATTCCTCTTTTTCCTTCTTCTATTTCACCCTGGAGAACAAGACGTTGGAAATGATAACGTTCTCCACGTAGTATGTGTCCAAGGTAGCCAGTTTTTCTTCTTCTGATGTTTTCGAAAAGTTCACGGTCTACTAAACTAGCTCTTCTCAGTATGTCCTCGTTCGTCACATGATCAACCCACGATACTCTCAGCATTCGTCGCAGGGTCCACATCTCGAAGGAGGATATTGTGGTCGTTTCTACTAATGGCCATACATTTGGTTTTACGGATGTTAATTTTCAGACCCAATCTTTGACTTTCTTCATTGACCTTCTTTAGTAAAGTTTGTAGATCATTTGCACTATTCGCTAATATATCATTAGCATATCGAATATTGTTAATGGAAATTTCGTTTACTTCAATGCCTATGGGACTGTCGGATATTGATTCGGTGAATGCTCTTTCCACATACAAGTTAAACAACATCGGATACAAGATGCACCCTTGGCGGACGCCCTTTTTCATTTCAAAATCCTCAGTTGTTCCTGCATTTTGAATTCGGATTTCCGCTCTTTGGTTCCAGTATAAATTGCCTATATCCTTTTCATCCAGTCCCAAGTCCCTAAGATATGATATGAGGGGATCGTGTTTTACATTGTCAAACGCTTTTTCGTAGTCGATAAAACACAAAAAGACGTCTCTTCTCTGATCCTGGCAGTTCTGGAGACTGAATATGGCTTCTGTTGATTCAAAACCGCTCTTAAATCCAAATTGACTAGCACCACTTACTTCCTCACACTCCCTATATAGTCTAGTGTGTAAAACTCGAAGAAAGAGTTTAAGGAAATGGGTCATTAGGCTAACGAGACGATAGTCTTTACATACGGTTGCGTTATTTAATTTCGTGACAAATGTAGAACGGAGCCAATCCTCGGGAATATGTCCAGTGTCATAAATATTGTTAAAGAGTCGGACAATGATATCAAGGTTTTGTTCGCTAACCAAATGAAACGTTTCAGAGTACATATCATCAGGGCCTGGAGCTTTGTTATTTTTAATTAGAGTTATGGCATGTTCCTGGTCTGTCATCTTGGAAAAGACTAATGGTGTATTTTCTCCATGTTAGTAGTAGTTTTTCGGTGTCCAATATTATTTTATTGTTTTCATCCTTAATGGAACTTATATTTTTATTGTTATATATTCCATTTCTTTGACTTTTTTATGGAGATGGAAACTGTCCCAGTTTGCTTAGATTTTCTGCCTCCAAACATCTCTCAGTCAGCCAATTTTCTTTTGCTGTCCTTATTTCATTTCGAATTCTTCTTTGAAGACTTTTATAGTCTGTATAGTTTTCGTTGATTTTACATTACCTTCGTTTTTCCATTAAATCTAGAATATCATCAGTCATCCAGTTGTTTCTCGTATGCTCTTTGGTGGTTGTGAGGAAGGGTTCATTTGTTTTTTTTTAAACTTCTTTGAGTTCAAGCCAGTGTTTGTTCGTATCATTTGTATTGTCAATACTTTCCAATTCTTTATTAAGATGATTTTCATATAATGATCTTCTTTCCTCATCTTCAAGTAGTTTTGATTCTAATATCTTTCTAGCGGTTTTTTCTTTGGGTTTGGCCAGGCGCAATAGTATGTCGGCACGTAGTGGATTGGGGTCAGATTCAATATCGGCATCTGGCATTGTGGATACTTTAGTGATGAAATTTCTAAATATTTGATTAATGATAATGTAAGCTATTTGGTTACGAACAATGTGGTGGTCATCGTCTTGCGGATATTTCCAGGTGTATAATCGTCTTGGTGGGAGTGTGAACCATGTATTTATAATCACAAGATTATTATCTTCGCAGTACTGAATTTATCTTTCACCTCTTTCGTTTCTTTCACCTAAACCGTAATCACCAACCACTGATCCCATTCTATCCTTACCAACTTTGGCATTGAAATCTCCTAGAATTATATTGATTTCGTTCGTTTTTGTAAGTCTTAGGGCACTATCCAGTTGTCTGTAAAAATATTCA